>LOJH01005023.1:24702-34999 GCA_001685095.1 Ellobius talpinus
CTAGTTCCAGGACAGGCTCCAAAGCTACAGAGAAACCCTGTCTCAGAAAAAAAATCCCAAATTCCAAAGTCAGCTGTGGAGTCCCCCACATGTAAAGTCCCCCCTGAAAGCCAAAATGAAAACCCCAGCTTGACAGCTCTCTTCCCCAGGCAGGTGGGATGCAAACTCTTTTTCACCTACATTTACAAAGAAAAACAACAGCAATAACAAAAACCCTGGTACACAGTAGAAGATGAGAAGCATCTGTGAACAACCAAAACCCAGGACAAGTCATTTCAATGACAGAACTCGTGAGTGATGGACCAGAGGCCCCCTCAGCCAGCCCTCCTACCCTTCTTGATCCCATTAGGCGACAGTGGCATTACCTGGGTGGCCTTGTCATTGGTACAGCAGGTGAAGGCCCCATCAGCGTCTCGTGGCCACTGGCCCAGAAGGTAGGAACTGAGGACGGTGTCCAGGGAGAATGTACGTCGAACCTGGGGTGGCTGAGGCCTACACACTGACTTTTCTGGGGCCACCGAACATGGGACACTGGCTGAAAGAGAGCACAGCCCGCAACGCCTTGACATCAGCATGGAGGAAGGAGTCATGGTAACCAGCCTCCTCTCTTGCAGGACACCTCACCTGCAGGCCATGTCTTCATGCCCCCCCCCCGAAAGAACTCAAAGCAGCAAAGGCACATCCTGTCTGACCAGCTTTCCTGACTTCACTGTAGTGCTGGGAATGATTGCCACCATTTCACATTGGAATTAGAGGTTACGTTTTGTATGTTTGCTTACTTGTTTGTTTTTTGATACAGGGTTTCTCTGTGTAGCCCTGGCTGTCCTGGAACTAGCTCTGTAGACCAGGCTGGCCTCCAACTCACAGAAATCCACCTGCCTCTGCCTCCCAACTGCTGGGATTAAAGCATGAGCCACCATGCCTGGCTTTAGAAGCTATTTTAGTCTCTGAGCCTGTAACTTCCAAGTCTCCATACAGAGACTCTGTGGAGAAGTATTGTTCCCCAGCCTTTTAGGGAACCCCATGTTCATAAAAATCAAGCTTTCTTATTTTCTGCCCTCCTTCTTCACCCCTATATCCATTTTAGGGCTTTTGCATGGCACAAACTTGGCTCAATTCATTCTTACAAAATATACTTTCTTCTTTTTGTGCAGCTGGGGACTGGCTCCAGAGCCTGATACAGGCTAAGAAGCATTCTGCCACCAAACTGTATTCCACAATTTCATTTTTACCCCAATTTTTTGAGATAGTATCTTGCTACGTTGCCCAGGATAGCCTTGAATTGGCTATGGAGCCCAGGCCCACCCTAAACTTTCAATCCTTCTGCCTCTGTCTCCTGAATAGCTGGGATTACAGGTGTGTACCACCAAGCCCAGCATGAAGGAGTCTTCCTATTTCCTTCAGTCCAGCAGTTTCAGCAGGGCCTGGAAAGAACCACAGAACTCCAAGAAGAGGAGTCCAGTTTAGGAAACTATCCAAGTCTGCAGGTATTTTTCTCCCCCTTCTTTGCCTCTTATCTGAATGGCAAAAGTAAAAAAAAGGGGGGGGAGAGCAATTATAAATGCATTCATTTCATTTTACATTGGTTAAAGATTTCTGGGAGAAATTAAAAGTTGAAACTGTTTTTAAAACATAAGAGTTCTGGAATCATCTGGAAGTTTCAGTGATCTGGGTTAACCCTGTTTTCCATGGCCACGTTCAAAACATTCCACTATCTGCAGATCTATAAAGAGTCCCCTTTAAACAGAACAGAATGCTTTCACATCTGTAGTAATCCCTTGGTAATTTATGTGTATATTCAGCACAGCAGAGAGAACTAGTAACTTTAGGTATAAATAGACTTGAAGAGGTGTATATTAAAGAGACACAAAAAGATTGGCAGTTCCTCAAAAAATTAAACAGAGAATTCCCTTAGGGTCCAGAAATTCAACCTCTATATTCCCCTCAAAACCCAAAAACAAACCTGAAAGCAGGGATTTGAAAAATTATTCATACACCCATGATCATCGCAACATCAATTATAATAGCCCCCAAACTGGAGGCAACCTGTACTATAGTACTGATGGTGCAAGGCACAATAACTCGGACACAGACAAGCAGGCAAATGTCAGATGATTCCATCTCCATGAGGCATCTGGAATAGGCAAATCCATAGGGACAGAGGGAGGTAGAGGTGACCATGGGCACAGGAAGAGGGGGAATGGGAGTTATTGTTAACAAATATCGACTGTCTGGGATAACAAACAATTCTAGAAATGATATGGTGATTGCTACACTGTAAATGTCCTGATGCCACTGAATCGTAAGCTTAAGATGTTTAAAGTGGTCAATTTTGCATTGTTTGTTACCATAGTTAAAAAAAAGACACCAACAATGTCACATTCTCCAAATTAAGTATTTACATATATTTTGAAAGGCTTGTAATCAATATAAATTATTCTGTATTATATTATATTTTGCCTTATTCCAGTCACTATAAAATCCCAATTCAAAGTATCAATGACCTACATATTTACCATTTTTAAAGACTGTATGATATAAAACAGTAATTTGCTTAACCATTTTTTTTGGTTTTTCAAGACAATGTTTTTCAGTAGCTATGAAGTCAATTTTGAACTCACTCTGTAGATCAGGCTGGCCTTAAACTCACAGACATCTGCCTGCCTCTGTCTCCCAAGTGCTAAAATTAAAGGTGTGAGCCACCACTGCCCGGTTTTAACCATTCCTATATTGCTGAACATTCTTCCTCTCTAATCTGGAGCTCATCACTGTTAGTACATAACCAACTTTATTCTTAGTTTTTAATTTGACTTTTGTAATATTTCTAGGTCAACTCCCTTGGCCAGCAAATAAGTACTCACTTAGAAGAACTTAAAAATGACTTTTAATGACAAAAGTTGTAAGCATGATTTGTGGAAAAGTGAAGAAATGTATACATCAAGCAAGATACCAAAACAAAACAAAACCTCAATCTCATCACCCAGAGATAATCACTGTTAATATCATGATATATTGGTGGGCATGGTGGCACACACCTTGAATCCCAGCACTCTGGAGGCGGATCTCTGAAATCTGAGGCCAGTCTGGTTTACACAGTGAGTTCTAGGCTAACCAGGGCTATATAGAGAAACCATCTTAAAACCAACAAACAAACAAAAAAACGGTATCATCATGTCATCATGCAATCCTTACCTTCTAAATGTGGACACACATAACATTTTAAAATTGGAAAATGGGCCAGGCACCAGGAGGTGGTGGCTTTAATCCAGCACTCAGGAAGCAAGGACAAACTGATCTCTGGGAGTTCAAGGCCAGCCTGGTCTACAGAGTGAGTTCTAGGTCAGCCAGGGCTACATGGTGAAACCCTTCCTCTAACTAACTAACTAATTGATTAATAATGGAAGCACATCATAATACTGTTTGGCTGTTTCTACCTCCTTTCCAAATCAATAATTCTGATTACAGCATACTTTTGCAGGGAGGTTATTTTGTTGGTGTTTTTAAAGCACGGTTCTGTTTAACAGCTCTGGCTATACTTGAACTCACAGAGATCCGACTACCTCTGCCTCCTGAGTGCTGGGATTAAAGACATGAGCCACCACAGTCCTGTCATTTTTGGTTTCTGAGACAGTATCTCACTACAGCACCCAGGCTAGCCATGAATGTTTAAAGGTGTGCACCACCACTACCACCTGGCATTTTTGGCTTTTTGAACTGTTCTCTTTATATAGCCTTACCAGGCCTTAAACTTGCACTCCACCTGTCCCCAGCTCCTAATGATTAGGACTATAGGTAGTTATCACCATGTCTGGCAATACATTATTTTAAAAGATCATATAACATCTCTACGCTAAAATTCTCCAAAGGTCCTTTCAAAGCTGGAAGTCGGGAGCCTGCAAGATGACTCAGAGGGAAAAGGTACCTGATGCCAAGCCTAAAGGCCTAAGTTTGATGCCCAGGACTCATTGGTGGAAAGAAAGAATCAACTCCTGAAAGATGTCCAAGTTGTCCTCTGACCTCCACTCTCATGCCATGGCTGTGACTATTTGTAACTTACACACACACACACACACACACGGTGTCGAAGGCCCACCTCATCCCAGATGTGGTGCGCTGTACCATTTCCCACCACTGACCTGGCTGTCTCTCCTTGGCCTGGTGTTGAAATCTGAGCTATTTGCCAGGCCAGCCTAACTGCTTCCACCTCCGCCCCATCCTCCATATCCTGGGAATCCCCTGAGAGGAGTGTTTCAGAATGTCTTGCATTTGCTCCATATATTTTGTACTCTTCCTGTACTTGCTGGTCTCTCTCCTGGCTTGCAGTTATTTGTGACCCCTAGATAATGAATAGCCAGTGAGGTCAGGCCTGGCTTATCTTTGTAGCCCCCAGTGGCTACAGCATAGAGCTGGCAGTTGGCAAGAACCCAAGTACTTGAATAAAACTGAAAAATCTATAGTAGAAAGATAAAGCTTCTATAATTATACCAGAGAATCTGTACAGATCCATGCCAGCTGCTCACCTTGAGTAAAGACCCCATAGCCACTTGTCTATCTGTCCCTCTCGGAGGCTCTGGAGAGTTCACCCTCTTCCTTTACTTTCCTGTGACCTCGTTATTGCAGTAAGTTAGTGACAGGCCACTAGTTCAAGCCTCAAGTTCACCTTCCATACAAGCGATTCAATTTCAATTCTGCACTGGGCTTAAGATATAAAGTGGTAATTCAAATATTTCTGGGGGCTTCTGGTCTACAACAGAAACCAGCACAGACACTGAAATGCTGTCATATAGCCCTCCGTTAAGACCGTCCCTCACAGCCCAGTGA
Source organism: Ellobius talpinus (assembly GCA_001685095.1). Taxonomy (NCBI): domain Eukaryota; kingdom Metazoa; phylum Chordata; class Mammalia; order Rodentia; family Cricetidae; genus Ellobius; species Ellobius talpinus. The sequence goes on from LOJH01005023.1 coordinate 29,524, forward strand.
GAAGGGAGGGCCCCTAGACAGCACTTTTGCAATATTACATGACAGATATTAAAGGGGCAGGTGAGCAAATGACTGGCACATTGGCGAGGATGTCATAATCCTGGAGGCTGCTTCTTCCTCCTTTTGAAGGACAGAGACTGTGACTCCAGGGCTGAGGAACAGTGATGGGGAGGGAGGTCATTCAGAGTCACCTGCCCTATGCTCTCCAGAGACTCTGAAGCAGCTCGTGCTTATCTGGTATTTCCTGGTCACGCACCATTACTATAAAGCACTCTGGGTTGCAGTTACCTTCTCTTCTCTTGTCAGCCCAGGGAAGGGACAGGGAGACCGAAGAAAGTCAAGGGGCGGAGGAGCAGTGTCTGATGACACCGCTCATCTCAAGAAGGCAGCAGCGTCCTATACCTAAAATCACTCCTCTTTTCCACCTCCCCGGAGGCTGCTGGATATCTGCAGGGGACTGCCCTTTTAGTTCCTCTAGGGGACAAGGCAGGGCAGAGGTAGGGCAGGCCTGATTTCGGGTCTCCTGTAAAGTGTCTTTGTTTTCATTTGTTTCTTGTGAGGCCTTGGAAATCTGTCACAGAGGAATCTATCACCTGGGGACAACAGCAGCCACACACTTTACTTTACCCTAGCTAGTGAGCTACTGCTGGGGTCCAATTTCAAGAACAATGAAGCGAGCAGTACGTCACTCATAGTACTAACAGACAGTGTCCCAGAAATACTCAAAAACCTGGAATTGGTATGAGAATCAACCATTATTCCACTTTTACATTCTTCCCACCTTCCTCTAAAGAAAACTGTTCACAAAGACTGTGAGACCTGTTCCTCCATATATACATAAAAATAACAGAGATAGGAAAAGGGAAAATTTTAAAGGAACTAAGACAGAAAGGGAGGGGAGGAGAGAATGGAATGAAGAAAAGCAAGAGTCCTGTGGAAGGTTGCCCTGCCTCCCCTGCTGGCAGACTGGCAGACAGGCCTGCAAAGACCTCACCACACTGAGCCCACCTGCAGGACCCACCTCGCTCTCCCCACCCCTTTGGATGAGGTTACAGCTGGGCCCCAGCCTTATCTCCACAGTGGCCACATCCCAGCACAGGGTGCCGGCTCAGCTCCTAGCTAGCCACAAGGTAGAATTACCTCCTTTCTCAGAGCCCTGAGGAAGATTCCATGGCCCCTCCCAAATCCCCAAATTCTTGGCATGTCCCAGCCCCTTTGAGGAGAATAAAATGCCATGTTTCTTTCATGCCCAGGAAATAAAGGAGAGGGTACTTTAAAAAGACTGGATTTTTTTCTCTAGTTTAAAAAAAAATCTACTGCTTATTTTGTAAACCTCCCCCGAAATGTTTTGGCAAGCACCTGCTGTGTAGGGCACCAAAACTGATTAAGAGCTAAACCAAGGCATCAGTTTCCCCTAACAACAACTCAAAGCCAAAATCAGATACTGACGTGACTCTGTGCCGTCCTTAAAGGGGCTGCAGATTGGGGGGGGGTACGGCCCAGTCCGGATGCCTGAGAGGGGCTACAGAAGCAGCAGAGGTCTGACAGCTACTCCTCACTGTAGAGGGACTGCAGCCAGCACCACTACCACCAGACCCACCTTCCCTCGGCCCAAGTTACCGCCCAGGGATGCAGAAAAGAAATGCAAATCTGCTTTTGTCCCTTAGGAAGATACAGGGGAGAAGGTGGAGAAAGGAGCCTGCAGAGAAGCCTGCTCTGAGCAGGCTCTATCTAGAGGCCTGTGCCCTCCTGACTGGGAAGGTGCATCGCAGGCCTGGACCTCATACACACTAGGCAAGCACTCTACCACAGAGCTACAACCCCAGCACTCTCTTCTCTCTTTATTTGGGGACAGGGTCTCAATAACTTGCCTAGGCTATCCTTGAATTCAATCTTTAGCCTAGAAAAACCTTACTTACATTTACATTCCTTCTGCCCCAGCCTCCCAAGAAGGTTTGATTACAGGCCTGTGCCACCAGGCCTGGCAAGGGACTTGTCTTTACTGTGAAAGTCCTTTCCTTTATGAGGGACAGTCTGTCGTCCTGGATATTGCCTGAGATAAGTGGTGCGAGAAGGCTATCAAACAGCTTGTAGCTAGGCGGGTGGCACACACCTATAATCCCAGCACATGGGAGGCAGAGGCGTTAGGAACATGAGTTCCAGTGATCCCTTGTCTCAAACAAACAAAAAATCAATAAAACTTCCTATAGACTTGGCCACAGGTAGCTGTGGATGAGCGCTTAGGTGCCACTGCTTGACAGGGTCCCCTTAGCAGTCTCACGCGTGAGTGCAGCCGTGGCGGGCATACCGGAAAGACCTGGGGAGTGGACTCTGTCCTGCACTTGTGTGATTACGGCTAAAGGATAGGAAGTGTTGAGAAGTCACAACGGTTGCTTGTGGCTGGAAGATGAACTGGTTTCATTTCTGGAAAGCGCCCCTCTCAGATTTGGGAACCTGGGAGAGAAACAGAACAATCGGCTCCTGTATCAGAGAAGACACGCCAGTATCAAGACAGGCAGTGACAAAGCAGCCAGCACTGGGGCACGGGCTGGGTGTCTGCAGGAGGGTGGAGTGTCCTGTTTACATCCCCATTGGGTATTATCGGCCCATCGCATGCAGCAGCCTCCACAGCTCAGCCACCTGGCGAGGCACCCTGGCACCAGGCCAGACCATTTCACCACGCTGCTGAGCAGTGGCGGATGCTTTGGTTCTTGGGCAACAGCAAATGGAAAAAACAAAACAAAACAGCACACACTAGATAAGAAGCCTTAGGTGCTATCTTCCAGAGCCACTTGGCCCTGTCTTCCAACTGCTATACTTGTATGGCTTCAGGGAGAGGGGCTAAGAGAGGAGAGGCCCAGCAGTCAGGTGGTATCTGCCTATTAGGGGACTGTCAAGGGAGCCAACAGCACAAATAGCAGACAACGCCTTTAGTAAGTAGGTTTGAGTGTCCACTAAGCACCAACTCTCTGATAGTCTCTGCTGATAAGAGAGGCGTAAGACAAGAAGTTACTGGCAGGGTAGAAGAGGGAAGGCTGATGCTGCTGCCCGTCAGTGCCAGCCATCCACCAGCAGGCATACCCCACCAGCAGGCATACCCCACCAGCAGGCATACCCCACCAGCAGGCACACCCCACCAGCAGGCATACTCTGAGGGACTACCCCCAGCAAAGGCCTTTTCAAAAGGGCCGCCCATTCACCTCTACCTCTCCCAAGATCCCTCGCTGGGAATCAACCCAAGCCTGACCCTAGGAGAAGACCTGGAAGGAGAGGTGACGGTGCTCAGGTTGAAGACTACTGAGAACGTAGGACACGAGACATTTCTGTTTCTCCTCAGCATGGCCAGGGGTGGGGACCAAGCAATTTGCCAGGGGAAATCAGCCCTGACCAAAGGGTTCTGGCTGGGTGTCTAGGGGGACGATCCCATCATTTCACTTGTCTTTCAGGCCATATAGGAGGAAGAAACCAAGAATGGAAAGACGTTGCTCTACTCTACACCACCACGGCCATGTGCCTAGCCTCCCTAGTGTAACCCTAAAATCAAATCGAGACATAATAAGATTTTACACCCAGCAAAAACTCGACAACTAGCTGGTTCAACAAACAAGGTATGAGTCATTTTCTCATGCCGTCAGGCTTTGAAAACTTCTTTGCACTAGCCTTCCCACCTCCCCCCTTAAAGAGAAAATAGCCTTTATTGTAACCAAAGCTACACATGTTATAGGAAATAAGAAAATGCAGACGAGTGAAAACCCCAAACTAAAAGTCATGCATGCCCTACCCAGAGATCACCACAGTGCTACATGTATCCTTGCTTTTCTCCATGTACATATGGATGCGTATGTTTATTTTTGTTTTTTAGTCAATGGTCTTCACTTAGGGATGAGAAATAGGCAGGGCCAGGGCAGTATGGCGGGACACCGAGGGGTCCTGCCCTGTCCTGTCCACTGTGGTGCAGTACTTGAGAAATCTGGAGAACAAAATACAACAGGGTCTCAGAATTTCTAAACATTTCCCTGAGAACACATCTGCAGTGTGTAGAAGTTCCCCCAAGCGGCCTCATAGGGATTGCCTATTTCTGGACATGTGCTGGGCTTGACAGGTCTAGGTGGCCTCACGAGCTCCCTATGGTTAGGGGCCACTTCACTGCTTAACTCGGACACAACACGTGGGTTTTGGAGGGAAGTGACGGTAAAACTGAAACCCCCATATGACTGTACAAGGGTTAGAAATCCTCCATGGAAAGCCCATGGAGCCCCCATCCATCCCAGCCGGCTACGTTAAATCTGCAACTCTGAGCAAGCTGCCTTTGTTCTTTTTTTCAAGAGCTGAAACTCGAACTCAGGAAAGCACTCTGCCTCTCAACTATAATTCCAAGCCTGACTAACATTTCTCCTATCACTAAATCACAGCTAATGCTCAACTTTCACAGGGAGAAGAGACTCAACAGACAGAACTAGACTGGAGAGGGGAGAAAGTCACATCATATTTCCCCTACCAAGAAGACTTTACCCAGAAAAAAGAAATGGTATTTGTGTGCACAAGAAGAACTTCTCAGCCAAGCCCTCCATCAATCATTGTGACTCCGCATTTAAATGGACAACTCAAGAAAGAGCCAGTGAAACCATTTCTGGCTTCATGTCTGACTTCCCAAAATGCAGATCACATCTGCAGGCAGCTGGAGGACTAGGCCAAGAGAAGCTTTTCTGGAGGTGTCACTGTGGGAAAAAAATAAGGAATACACTAACTCTGTGTATCTTCCAGGAGGCAAAGGATAACCCCAGAATGCATGCGCCAGCATCGAAGAAGCGGGGTGTCAGGCCTCTGACATTTGTTCAGTTCTCAAGAAACTGCAGTTAGAAGAAAAGGAAGTAGTGTGAACTTTTTACCCCTTATCTCAGTTCTCTGAAGAGGACGTCCGTAGGATTGTAGCCTTCGAGATAAAACAAATCACCAGCAGTTACTGACTGAAGCATGCTTTCCTTTAGCATCTAATAGGGGCCTTTGTTAAGAAGCCCACACACAGTAGTCCCCTCCCATAAAGCAATCCTCACCCCATGGTTGTTTAAAAGTAATAGGTTTCCACTGGCAGTGGTGGCATACGCCTTTACTCCCAGTACTCAGGAGGTAGAGGCAGGCCGATCTCTTGTGAGTTCAAGGCCAGCTTGGTCTACAGAAGCTAGTTCCAGAACAGACCCCAAAGCTACAGAGAAACCCTGTCTCCAAAAAAAAAAAAGAAAAAGNAAAAAAAAAAAAAGAAAAAGTAATGGGTTTCTTAGGGACACAAACTCAAAGGATGGGCAAGCACAGTTTCCTTGCTTCATGTCCTATGGTAATGATTTCCATCAAACAGAAAACAACAACAAAACAAAAAAAAGCATGACACCCAGTCAGCTCTTAGGTTAGCTTTTAAAGTTAGTGGGGCGGGCTGGAGAGATGGCTCAGTGGTTAAGAGCATTGCCTGCTCTTCCAAAGG
>LOJH01005024.1:0-33426 GCA_001685095.1 Ellobius talpinus
TTTTCCCCTCAGACGCCTGGGCGGCTCACTTGGGCGAGTGGCGCGGGGCCAGAGTGCGCTTCCCGAGCATCCGCCCTCTATGGGACACTGGGAGCTGCGCTGGCACGGGCGAGGAACACAAGACACGCACCCCACCCATCGTGACTCCAGCATCTGCTGCTTCCTGCAGATCCCGAGTCTAGGCTCCTGAGGGCAGGGGGCTCAGAACTACGCTTCTTTAATCTTTCTATCCCTGTCTGACTCTCTCATCTTGGGTCCCATGGGCAGAGGGCGCAGAACAGATATCACACCCATCATGACCCCAGCATCCACACTGCTCCTTGCAGACCTCCTCCTGTGGTAGGGGACATCAGGAGGACAACCCATCCGATCTGGAGTACCCACCCTCCCTGAGCCGCCCTGCCTGCTTAGGCTGTCCGGATGCTCAGCGTCAGCTGCTTCTTGTCCTGCCACATACAGGAGCTACAAATCCAGACCCAACAGTGACCTCAGCTCACCACCTCTCCAGACCGTTTTACAGCTTGCCGATCGCCGGGAGGCTTTTGTATTTTGGACCTGAGTCCTTGCACAACTCCCTAGAGCAGAAAGCGATGCTTGGAGAGCCTAGGTAGCTTCTGCCAGGTTCCTGATCCTGGAAGGGTGGCGCTGTGGAGACCAGGAGGAGTATTACATTATGGGCCATGGTGGGTATGGAAAGGCCTCAAAGTGTCTGCATAGAAAAGCACTGGGATATTCTGGAAGGGCCCTTTGGGGTAATTGAACTTGATCAGAATAAACCTTTGTTTTGTCATTGTAAAGAAAAGCAAATCATTAAACAACTGCTAAAAAAAAAAAAGACAGCAACCATCAAAGTGCTACCTAGTCTGATTAGTGCAGGTAGCAAATGCTTGTTCCCATGATGGACTGTTAACTCTCCCGCCAACACGTTTCATAAAAGCAATGTGAGCTGTGGGAAGGCCAGGCTTCCTAGAGACTCTAATCCCACTTAACTAACTACAGAATGAGTTCAAAGAGATATTTGTTCCACATTTAGTGTCCACAAAGCCGGTGTGCTCTGTAGTTAGGTACTTCTCTGTAAAATCAGGCTACAATGAGTGGGTAAATCAGATGACAGCCCACGTAGGCTGATACTCCATAGTTGTAAGCAGCACTCACTGAAGTTATGGGAATGGACTGAGTTGTTTCTTAATGCTCTCTCAGACCTGTCTCAACACACAGAACACTCTCCTATTGTCTCTGGAAGACCTTTGGGAAGCTACTCAAAGAACTCCAGGGCTAGAAACGTGAAGGACAGTTTCTTTATTTATTTTATTTTTTTAAAAAAAACAAACTATATTTTTTCATTTTACATTCCAATTCCAGTTCCCACTCCCTCCCCTCCTCCCATCCCTACCACCTACCTCCTACCCTACCCCCTATCCACTCCTCAGAGAGGGTAAGGCACATTGCTTTGGGGAAGGTCCAAGGCCCTCCCTACTATATCTAGGCTGAGCAAGGTATCCATCCAAAGAGAATAGGTTTCCAAAAGGCCATTACAAACAGTAGGGATATATCCTGGTGCCACTGCCAGTGGCCCCACAGTCTGTCCCAGCCATGCAACTGTCTGTCACCCATATTCAGAAGGACTAGTTTGGAACTATGCTGGTTCGTGGAGGACATTTTCTAAGCAACTTTCAGGGAGGAAATATGTCTGTTGGATGGCATTTGCTGGAGTAAAGAGCACATAGCGTTCCCCAAGGCCGTGAATGAGCCCCAGGGTTCAGGGCTTGCAGTGCTGCTGAGAAGGATCACACCAGGCAGGGCCTGGGATAAAGCTGGTCAGAAAGGAGTTGGGCAGGCTCATGTCCTGTTCAATCTGTAGTTTCACGCATCGCCATGTTTGTGAGCCCACAGGTGGAACTGTGGACTTTCTATCTTAAGTCATCTTTGACCCACGGTATACCAAGAAAAGTTAGGTTTAATTATCAAAGATTTAGGGAGTTTCTCTTTATTATTATGTAAATACATTTACAAATACATAAATATATTTAGTTATGCAAGTAAAGCTTAAGTCTACTGTGCCCCAGCAGTATGTGATTTTAATCTTTTAATCTCTTAAAGACATTTTATGGCTAGCACTGTGCTCACAGATGTTCTATGAGCATTGAACTACATCTGTTATGTAATCAGACTCATGTGCTTCATTCGGTGATGTAATGTTTTGAACCCGTCAATTAGGTCATGACCTTTCCCGATGGTTTTTATCTGCCTGTGTGTCAGATGCCGAGAATGGTGTATTACAGACTTCAGTTGTCCCTACCCGTTCAGCGTTGCCCTGAGCGTCTAATCAATGTACCGAGTAAACCAAATAGTGTAAGGAGAGGGGTGCTAGGCCCAGCAAATATGATCGTTAAAAACTTAATCTTAGAACCAAATTTGAAATGGATAACAGACTAAAGTGTAATGATTGTCAAGTTTCCAGAAGAAAACAGGGTAAAATATCTTACTGAACTCCAGGTAGGACACAGAATACCCTAAACTCTCAAAAAGCACTAAATAGCCTTTATTAATCAAGACTTAACAATTCCCACTCATCTCATGGTGTGGTTAAAATGAAAAGATAATCCACAGCTCCAAATAGATACTGTTAGCCTACTGCTAGGGCTTCTGTGTGGAATGTGCCTCCCTCCACAGGTTCACATAGTTCAGCACTTGGTCCCCAGCTAGTGGAACTGTTTGGAGATGGTGAATCCTTAGGATGTGGGGTCTAGCTGGAGGAAGAGGGTTACTGGCAGGGTGGGCCTTGGGGCATATACCCCAACCCCCCTTCCTGCCTGCTCCATTTCTTGCTTGGTACCATACCATAAGCGCTACCACACACTCCCACCACTAAGAAGCCACCTATCACCATGCCTTCCCTGGCATGGCAGCCTGTGCCTCTTCAAACCATAAGCCAAAACAAACCTCCTCTTTTAAGCACTATATTCTAAGGCTAATATTTGGCAACAGTGATAAGAAAATCGATATACACACCGTATTTTACCCTTCCCCCGGAACTGTTGCCTTTTGTCCATGTTGTGTTGCTGTAATAGGGTCTGAGAATGGGTAATTTCTATTGACTGATTACTTACAGATTTTGCCTCTGGGCCAACGGTTCCCATATTCTAGTTTGTTTTCTATTTCTGTGATAAAGACCATGACCAAAAGCAACCTGGAGAAGAAAGGATTTATTTCAGCTTATAACCCCCAGGTTATATCATCATGAAGGGAAGTGAGGGCAGGAATCTGGAGGCAGCGCCTGAAGCATGGTCTCTGGACCATGGAGGGATGTTCCCCGGCTTCTTTCCCATGGTTTGCTCATCCTGCTTTCTTAAACCAGCAGGATCACCCGCCCAGAGGCAGTACTGTCCATAGCAGTCTGGGTCCTCCCACTCCAAAGGTTGATCAAGAAATGCCCAATAGGCCAGTCTGATGGAGACATTTTCTCAACTGAGCTTCCTTCCCTCTTCCCAGATGACTCTAGCTTGTGTCCAGTTGACAAAAAATTAGGCAGCTCATAGGGAATGGGACTTCTTGGTGCCTCATTCAGGGGTAGAAGAGAGAAAGGCAAGGAAGGGGGAGATAGCACGCATGTGCAAGGGGCTGTCTGTCCTTTATGAGGGGTGCCATTCACGATAAGCCTGTAGATGGAGATTCCATCCATGAAGGTGGTACTTCATATTCCTAATGCCTCAGCTGGGGCTGATTCTCAACACCGCTGCATTAGGGATTAAGTTTCCAACACACAAGCTTGAGGGGAAGCATTCAAGCTATAGCACCTATAAATAAAAAGACATAAAAACCTCACAAAAGATTTACTGATGGTCAATAACAGGGAATGTGGTCCATGTCACCTTATTCAAGAAAATTCAAATTATAACTGTTATGGGCTGCCAGTATATCAACTGGAAGATGTAGAATGGGCCGAAGCAGTCAATACTGGTAAGGTCTTGACGTCCTTGTCCTCTGCATGCAATGGTGGGGGTGGGCACTGGTGCAGCCTTGCAGATCAATGTGCGGTGATTCCTCCATGATCCCAAGACCAGGCATTTACCCAAGACGAAAAGAAAGAAGCCAGACATGGTGGTATATGTCTGTAATCTCAGCACTCGGGAGTGGAGCAGAAGATTTCCAAGCAAGCCTGGGCTTCAGAGCAAGACATTATCTCACCAAGAGGGTGAAGAATTTATCATTGGAACAAGTCGCCCTGTACAAGGGAATTCAGTAGTTTGAAATGGGCCATCCCCTTGTTCTATTGTCAGGGGAAGGCGAGCAGCATGCTTTACCCATGCACTAGAACAGTAAGGAAGGAACACAGAGTGGCACACTAAAAAACAGGAGTTTTCAAAATACACACCATGAGAAAGCCCACGGAGCACATGCCTTCAGTTAAACTCAAAAAGGAACTAAAGCCATCCTTTTAGGCAAAAGGAACCAGAACAGAGGGCTCTGAGGAGAATTGCCTGTGAAAGAACGAAGAAGAATTTGGGGAGGTTGATTTGAGATACAGGCACACAGAAATGTCTAGTTTGTAAACGATTAACCAAGCAGAGCACACAAAGGTATTTTGTGAGTCATATTTTATTCTTATGGTCTGACTGTATCCCCCAAAGTTCGTATGTTGAAACTTAATTGCCAAAGTGATTACCAAGAGTAGGACCTTAAGGAAGTAATGAGGTCATCATGGTACCTGACTCGCCCTGCATAAATGGATTAGCATTCTTTCAAGCTCCCTTCTCCCCTTCCTTCCACTGAGTGAAGGCACAGACTGCCAGTTAACAGCTTGGTGGTAGACATGGGTCCTCAGCAGACATTGTTCCTGCCTTGACGGTGATTCTGGCCTACAGAACGGTAAGAAATAATGGTTATAAAGTACCCAGAGCAAGGTAGTTATTTTAGCAGCAAGACCATACAAAGGAAATTACATACCAATGCAAAGAGGAGTTTGGGTAGAGTCTGCTATCATTATTTATCACATATTGCCCAGGTTGGCCTCGAACTCCATATGTAGCTGAAGATGATCTGAAACTCTGGATCTTCCTGCCTCCAGCTCCTAGGGATGATGGGTAGGCACCAACATGCCTATCTGAGCTGACCACTCCCCTGTGCCCTCCCACCCTGTGTGGTGTCTGTTTGGTGTGTGTGCACGTGAGCATCTTATGTGTGTATGGGGATACATGCATGTCGTGCTGTCCATGTGGGAGTCAGAGAACAACACGGGGAGCTGGTCCTTGCCTTCCACTTTGAGACAGTCTCCTGCTGTTTGTGGCTGCATACACCACACTAGCTGGCCCCTGGGTGTCGAGAGTCTCCTTTCTCTACCCTCCATACTGCTGTAGCATCTGTGGTTCTTAGTGTTTCTATTGCTGTAATGAAACACCATGACCAAAAGCAACTTGAAGCGGGAAGGGTTTGTTTGGTGGTTCTAGGGACAGCATGGGGGTGTGATCACCCTGAAGAAAAGTGGGTTTGGATGGAGAGCAGTGCTCACTCTCCTGATTGTGATGGAGACTTTACAAGTTACACACGCAGGCCGCTGAACTCGCTAGGATGCTCCCCATAACGGTGTGTAGTCTGTCTTCTCTCACATCTTGGCAAAGCCACAAGGATGCTGAGCTGAACTGCCTGGACGGATGGCATTTTTGTCTGAAAAACCTCTGGTGAGCCACCTGCAGCTAAGACTAAAGCAGTACTGTCCTGATGCCCATGACTGTCCCCATCCACAAAGAATGAAGCTGACGTGCTAGGGTTAAACTGAAATTATGTTCTGGGTGCCAGACAGCACTTCTCCCAGTAGGGGATGCCCGGCAGGACGATAACAAGGAGTTCATGACACTGGTATCTGCCAGCATCCCAGGACAAGGCCAGAATCCCCGGACTGCAGGACCAAGTGTCCCTGGCTGCCACCTGCCAGACGCCCTTGTTGACAACTGCAATACCTCCAAGCCCTCTCCCTCCACCTGGCTCATGGAAGCTACCTCTGACCCAGCTACTCATCATCGTCACCTCAGAACAGACTGGGGACACTACGGTGGAGATAACAGTGGACGGATGCGTCAAGAAAAGTAGCTTCGAACAACGGGAAGTGGGCGCTCCACGCACACACAAATTGTCCAGACTGAACACACTCCTTGTGTATCTTCTTAAGGGGTAATGTAGTTCAGGGATGAAGTCACACAGCTTAAGTGGCCAGTCCTGCCTCCCACAGAGCTCTGAGCTCTATACAGCCCTCCTCTCATGTACCCAGGGTCTCTGGTTGTGTCACCAGCCTGAGCTTTGACCTGCTAACTGATGCACATTGGTAAGCTAAAGAATGAGTTCTTCTCCATGATCCAGGCAGAGGCGCAGCTTGGCAGGCCATGCCCCTGGGCTTTCTCACCCTAGAGATCTATTTCTGTCCCTGCTTCAACCTAGGCTTCCTGTGATAGACGGAGGCCAAAGGGAGAAGGGAGAGATGCTGACATTATGAAACAGATGACTTTGGGACCACGAAGATAAGGCTGGCTCTCACTGGGGCTCTTTCAGTGGCTCTGTACAATGCCATGGGAGAAGGGCACATTGTTCTGGTGGGGAACAGGGACCTTTTGTCTCTAGGGCTTCTGCAACAACTGCCTGTTTTCTTGCTTTGCTCACTAGAACTGGAGGGAGAGGCGAAGAGCAAAGATGGCCAAGAGGAGAAAGTGATTCCTCAGAGGAACAGAAGTGCACCTGCCGGGGGCTGGGGAACAGGGGCTGGGGGGTGGCGGACACTTTAATCAAATGCTTTCCATTTCTGACTCCTGTGACCCAGTGGGGTGTCAAGGGACTGCACTCTCTTCACACAGGCCCACCACAATAGCCTCTGTCTTCTTGGGCCCTCAGGGTGCCCCCAGGGCCCTCTGCTCTGTCCAGTTGGCCTCAGGCAGCACAGAACAGGACTAGGCAGATCAAGGAGCAGTAGTAGGGGATGAAGGAAGGAAAGAGACACCATAATATCCCTGTCAGAACTAGTCGAGTCCTATGTACCAACAAAGGGAGCAGGAAAAACAAGCAGCCTGGGCAACCATGATGAGAGGCATGCCAAGGACAGACAGTCCGCAGTTCACAGAGAGGCAATCAGCTCGGACTCTATCATAGGCATACATTCTGGTGAGAGATGACCGTCCCTGGACCACATCTGTGTTGAAGATCCAGCAGACAGACTGACTCGAACTCCATGGTTGTAGAGAATTTGAATGTCACAGAGAGAGAGAGCGCGCCAAAATTATCTTGAGCTATCTTTAGTCCCCTTGATAGACACTCACTTCCAACCTCTGTGTCTGACTTAAACTCTTGGTGATTTTTTTGCTGGGGAGACAGGAACAATCGTCTATTCACCAGATAGGGTATTAAAGGCAGACGACAACACCCAAGTCCATCTGGTGGAAGCAGAGTTTGCTGGGGTTACTTCTAGGAGCGTGGATGACCCAGAAGCAGCTGCACGGTGGAACTGCCACCTGAGCACAGGTGGTGACTCACAAAATCCGCATCCTTGGACCCCTGCAAACTGGCAGGCAGATGTATTTCCTCTCTGCCTTTATAGCGCTGGGGAGAGGGTGACTCTTCAAACTTTCTGACCTTATCTTGTTAGTTTCTTTAGCTGCTGGAGCCCTAGGACCCACCCCCTCCACCCCTACCCCACCCTGCCCCAGGAGGAAAAGCTTTCTTAGAAGGAAATAGGTATAAAAGAGGTTACCATGAGATCACTGACTTCCACCAGGCCTAAAGCTAAGGTCATCTAGCAGCACCTGAAAACCAAAGCAGGACTTCCTGTTCTTCTGCAGCCCAGCTAACTGGTGTCCTGTCAACACATCTGGCAAAAGCACCGATCCATTACTTCTTTCGTTCTGTGACAGAAAAAGTTACCAGAGCCTTTTCCTACAAACCTGACTCTGTTTCCCTGGGCCACATCTTGCCCAGAATAAATGGCCTCTTAAATTCTTTTGAGTGAGAGCCATGGTTCATATTCATGCTGGGGTCATACTTGCACAGCTAGTCACCCCAATGATTCAGAAGTGATCAGATTCACATCAGCTTCTCAGGACCTTTTAGGAAGAGGCCCAAAGATAAGTAAGAGACTTCCAACAGGGTGGGACAGTCCCTCAGAATGTGGGGAAGCCCAGGGAAGGGCTCTCTCTGTGAGTTCTGGAAGTGAAAGTGTGTGTCAGAGTGCTGGAGGCTAAGGAAAAAAAGAAGCAGAGCTTGAGAAGGCACAAGGGCTCTACTTCACCTCAGGAAATGGACCACCTTCACCTCTACTTCACCTCAGGAAATGGAGGCTGAGGTGGGGCCTCCCTGGTCATGCTTTGGGCAAGAAGAGGCAAACTATGTATCCAGTTCAGAATATCCTTCTCCTGGGCATCCAGAGTCCAGCCTGGAATTTCATCACTACCATTACAAAGCAACACACTAGCATTACCATTCCACTTAGTAGCTGACTGACTTCCAGAAAGGAAGGTCAGTGAATGCTATTCCTTTGTGTTCACACTGAAGCCTCACAGGTCTGCATGGCCCTGCCTCCACCCTTAGGACCTGCCTTGGTCTGAGCTGCTATTCGGGACGACAGGGTGACCCTACTTGAACGTGTCCATTCGGCACCTGATTCAGTATTTGAGTTTTTAAGATATTCTGAAACAGACACAATAGAAAAACCATCTTTACTGACTCATTTAAAGAATTATTAGCTGGGGCTCGAGAGATGGCTCTGTGGTTAAAAGCACTGGATGCTCTTCAAGAGGACTTGAGTTTGATTCCCAGCACCCACATGGCAGCTCAAAACCATCTGTAACTCCAATTCCAGGAACCCACTGTCCTCTTCTGGTCACCTTTGGCACAAGGCACCTACGTGGTACATAGATATATGTGGTGGTTTGACTAGGAATGCCCCCCTTAGACTTACATGTTTAAATGTTTGGCCCATAGGGAGTGGCACTATTAAGAGGTGTTACCTTGTTGGAATAGATATGGCCTTGCTGGAGGAAGTGTGCCACTGTGGAGGCAGACCTTGAGGTCTTATGGGCTCAAGATATGCCCAGTGTGGCACAGTCTCCTTCTGCTGCCTGCGGATCAAGATATAGAACTCTCAGCTCCTTCTCCAGCATCATATCTGCCTGTACACCACCATGCTTCTCGCCACGACAATAATGCGCTAAACATCTGAACTATAAGCCAGCCCCAATGAAATGTTTTCCTTTATAAGAGTGGCCATGGTCATGGTATCTCTGCACAGCAATAAAATCCTAAGACAACATACATGTAGTCAAAACAGTCATACACAGAAAAATTATTAATTCATCAATTAAAAAGAATTATTAGCTGGTTGTGGTGGAATGTAACTGTCCTAGCACAGGGAAGCTGAGGCAGGAGGATGGTGCTTTTCCAGGTGCACCTCAAACAAAAACAAAAGCCCACAGCTTCTTAGAGGCTATTAGACTATACTGTCTACAACCCTAGATAGTTGCTTAAATCACGTCACACTTCACATACACAAAGGAAAAAAACTCATGAACTGTATCTCCTACCGCCGACAGCATGCAATTAGACCATATCTGGAATCTCAGTTTCCTTGCTCACTGCTCTGAGGAAACTGCTCTGAGATGGGCATGGGGAAGGAAATGGGTTGTTGATATTGCTTGGTCCAGAAGGGGCGAGGACAGTTCCCAATCTCCTCTTCCTTGCCAACTGCAGCCTCACAAAGGCAGGGAAGTGCGCTTGTGTGGATTTAGCTGTAAACCTTAATTATCAGAACTAGAAGTCTCCATCATGAGGGAGGAGTCCCCACTGATGCCACTAATTATCCTCATCCCCCAAATGGATCCGATCCCTACTATGATCTCATAACACCAGTGCCAGGCCTCATGGGCATCCGAGCAGCAGCCTTCCTCTGGGTTTATTTGATTGCCAACTCATTATCTCACTCACGTTCTGAGAAATTCCCAGAGGCAAGACTAGACTATTCCACTCTGGTTAGGGAGCTCCACACAACCTATGTCCAAATTTCCCCCTTTGCTTGTCTTAATCAGGTTACCAAAATTAACATTATCTCTGAGTGGCAAACAGATCAAGACTTCTGACGTGACACTTCATGGGAGACCAGGTTTACGTGGTACTCTAGACAGATGTGTGCCTTGGGCCCACCAGTCTGACAAACGTCATACCGGTAAACCAGAGGGACGGTGCTAACATGACCAGCTGCTGCAGAGGCTGAGGAACCACAGCACGCTGACAGACACAGGAGACATGACTCAACCATCCTGGAGAGGGAGGACACGCAGGAAGGAAATGTCAGGATGTAATTAGATAAAAAGCCTGGACTCCGGTTGAGCTGGCAGAGTTACACGTGGAAATGTTTTTGTCCTTAAAAGCACTGAGTGCCAAGAGGTAAAGGGGCACCAAGCCAGAAGTGATGAGCCCAGTAGACTCAGCAGGCAAGAGGGCTGAAAACCAAGTATGAAGGCAGCCCGGACAGTATGGGGAGACCTATCTCCAAAGAAAAAGACGGGACAAAGGGATTCTTAAAACTGAGTGACAAGGAGACAGGCAACGAGATAGGCTGCGAAGAATTGCTTTACCCTGTGACTGAACTCTAGAAATTGGCAAATCTGAAAGGGGGAAAAAAAGTAAATGAAAGGCATTTTGGCTTGTTTTTTTTTAATTTTCCCAGCTTTTATATTAAAGTGTCAGAAATAAAAGAAAATGAGATGAGGTAACTTACTTTAAGCTCAGAGCCATGCTCCTGAACTGACAAAGGGGATCCCGAAAGGTCAGTGGCCCCATACTGGAAGTGTCCACGGAGAGTAACTGTTCCTATGGAAGGGGCTGGTGAGGCTTGTCAGTATACTCACATCTGGGGCAGGGAAGGCAAGGGGGAGCCTTGTGTTGCTCTTAATAGGCTAGGTGTCCAATCTTGCATCCTTTGTTCCTGGCCATCCCTCAGGCGGGTGCTTGCAGTGACAAGAGCAGATGGCCCTGTAGATATGACTACACCAGGCAGGAACAGGAAATGGGGGTGTGGGAGGCTCTCTGCTTTCGTAGCTAAACTTCCTTTGGGAAGAAAAAAGAAGCGTACATCATCCAGGAACCCTTCCGTGTTTGCTGGTCAGTTCCACCAAACGTGAACGGAAGGGTGGTCAGGGAGACGGGACCACTACAGAGGGTCTACTGGCCACGAGTTCAGTGTAACTAAGCCAAACAAGAGCCACGGATTAAGAAATGAAAACCACGTCTGTTTTTCAGGCGATGAAAAACTTTATATTTCTGAGCTTTATAGTGCTGTGTGATGTACATTTGAGCTAGTCACAGAGCTAAGGAAAGCACACATGGGAGGAAGCTACAGCCCATCTCTGGCTCAGCAGCAAGCTGTCCCTCCTCTGTTTGTTTTGTGTGGAAACAATGTTTCTGGGTGGACCTATTGTGCTGTGAAGTTGCTCGAGCCAGGAGAACTGCGGCAGAGATGCACTGTGCTTCTGAGACTCTGTGGCTCACACAGCGTTTCTGAAAGCCAACACAGCCGATGCTGGGAAAGTTACAGGGGCTGCAACCAGTTTTCTTTTAAACTTTTGGAGGGATTCCCCCCCCCCGCATCAATCCTTCCTCCTTAATTGCTCAGAAAGGGGCAGGCCTCCCATGGGCTTCAGCAAAGTATGGCATCAAGCTTAGCAAGGGGTCTTTAGAAGGCAAGGTTTGCATCTATAACATTTAGCAATAACTAAGGATTTCAGCTTTGGGTTCATTTTTGAAATACGTTGACAAGTTTGGGGCTATTTGTTTAACATAGCGAACTAACAGGAAATGCAAAGCCTCCAACAGGCTGGAACATAACAATGAAATCACCAAATATAAACCAGCAGGATGGCAAACGGGAAGTGAGTTCTCACGGCAGGTTCCAAGTCGGAAGCTAGAGCACTCTGCATCAGAGACAACCAGAACCCAAGGCTCCAGAGGCAAGGTAGGGCTTGTCCCTCTGACCCAGGGGCTCAGGCTACACTGTGAGCAAAGTCATGACAAAGGCAACATTCACTCGGAGTCAGCAGAGAAAAGATAATGAAGGTCTCTTTCTCTCTCCTCTCTCATTCCCATGCAGACTGCCTGCCTGCCCAGGTCTCTTCCCAGGACCCTCCTTGCTGTGTGGGTTGGAGATGGCTCCCTGGCCTCCTATCCTGTCTTACCTTGTTGAAAGTACCCTCAGCAAACATTCTGTCTCCCTTCTGGGTTGGCATGTCTTCTGTCACACACAGGAACACACAGGATACCTGGCATTTGTTGGTTTGTCCGCTCACTTGCCAATGGCTGGGCACCCATACCTGGAATAGGTCAGGGAACCAGAGATGCCAGCCCTCGTGTGGCTCATGAAACCCTACTGGCACTGGGGGTGCCAACACTCTTTTGGCACTAGCACTTGAATGCGCCCCTCCAAAGTCATGTTGATATGTTACATCCACAGTGGGGGGGCTGAGAGGGGGCCTCCTCGCAGCCACCAGCTTCCACAAGCAGCAACAGACCCGGCCAGAGGATATGTAAGTCGCCATGTGCCCAGCCATGATCAGAGCCTTCTGAAGCCCTCCAGGAAACTTAAGTTAAAATTATTTTGTCTTTTCAGTCCTTCTGCTCCTTGGAGATGCGACATCCCGTCCTCCCGGGGGTAAGCCAATGTCCCACATAGGAAGGACCAGGCCTCTTCCTGACTGAAGCTACCAGTATCTGACCTTGGACCTCCAAGCCTGCAAAACTAGATGTGCTTAGTCTCTGCTCTTCCTCTGGGACAGGCTCGGGGGTTGTCGCTACAGCACACAGCACAGACAATTCAGAATTCCCACCAGGAGGGTCGCACAGGCTGTGTGAACAGGCGCATCAGAGCTCAGGCAGAGGGTGGCCTATTGCTAGCGATGTCACTGTGGACAGTCACCACCTGTCTGGACCTCAGCTTCCCCAGCTATACTGTGGGAGCAACAGCACCTCCTGGGGAGCTGTGTAGAGAGAGCCATGGCAGTCAAACACCTCACAAAAGACAACAGCAAACGGCCAGTACGAGCTGTGCCATTCCAAGCCAAGCACTACTTGGGTAAGCCCGTGGCACGCTGAGAGAAATAAGAGCTGGGGCTAAATTAAAGGAGTGGGGGCAAGTCATCAATAAGAGATGTGGAAGACACTGTTTCCTGTCACTCAAATATCAAATTCTCTAATTTGAAAACAGCACGGATATGTAAAAGTATTTCTCTACCCTGGGAGAAGGGCAGTGCTTTTTTGGTTTTCCGTGCCTGTCAGGAGGGAAAGCCTATGTCCTTTGTGCAGTAGCTGAAGACAGAAGGCAGGCAGGGCCTCATACAGGCAGGGCCTCATACCAGCTACCCCAGCACTCTACCGTTAACCAACGCCGTACCCTGTTCTGATTCCTAACAGGCTGTGCAGGAGTCTTGTGGGGCACACATGCAGCCGGACCTTGGCTGGTGTGGGCCACAGCAGGCCAAGCCCAGGCTCACATCAGTGTCCTCTGAACCATGCCCCTCTCAGAGATTCATCTGGCAAGATACTAAAGACCACAACGATGCTATAGCTAGAAAGGGTGGCTACTCTCTAGGCAATAAAGGCAGAGGCTACTGGTCACATCACTCCCAAGGCCTTCCCATCCGACACTCTAGTCTCCAAAGTCCCAGGGAGAAGTCCTAGTCAGGAAGGAGATGTGTGTGGAGCAATCAGAGGCCACCTCAGCCTCGGGATGGCGTCCAGTTGTCACGCATAAAGACAGAGGGTATAGTGTGAGGCCACACTCCTAGAGCAGGCCAGAGAAAGTCAGCTGAACTTTCCTCCTGTCTTCTGGTCACATAAAGACTTGCCAACATGTTCTCGACACAGAGTGTTCTCAGACATGCCAACGTGAGCTTGAGCTCACGTTAGCAGACAAGAACTGGCCTGTGTTTGTGTTCTGGAA
The DNA here is from genome assembly GCA_001685095.1 of Ellobius talpinus. Lineage (NCBI taxonomy): Eukaryota > Metazoa > Chordata > Mammalia > Rodentia > Cricetidae > Ellobius > Ellobius talpinus. The sequence goes on from LOJH01005024.1 coordinate 13,964, forward strand.
ATGACCATAACTTTATTAAACTTCTGCCCAGTTAAAAACTGCCAGGCTTGTACCTGTGCAAAGCAGATATGGGAGCTACAGGGTTTCCAGGTGGTAATCTTAGGGACACAAAATAAAGACTTTCTTAGAATGAAATAAATAGGTGCCATACATCCCGATAAAGTTCAAGCACTAGTATCCCAAACATGCTGAGGCCCATGATCCATGGCAAGCGTAAGTCACACATGATTTTCAAGACTAACTACCATCTCAAAGGTAGTTTTGACAAAAATAAACTGTACTTTAATTTATACTCCTGAGGAAAGTTTCTGTGTCTGCCAATAACATGGACAGCCGGTGTCTGGACGTCCTGCCCACAAACAGTGTAGTAAGAAAACTGGCCTACAGCCACATCAGCCAAGCTGTTTGTTCTGTACCTTGGCAACTCAGGGAGTGCATCTCTAGGTACAGGACCCCTCACAGCCCAGTGAGGAAAAGTCACTGCCTTACCTTGAAATTGACAGAGCAGAACTGGGGCTAGCCTAGCCACTTTCATCAATCAGAAACAGCTAGAAGATCCAGATCCCATGCCAGGAAGGGTAGGTAAACTCTAGGACCATTCAGCCATTAAGAAAAACCCTTTACCAGAACTGCGTTCTTCCGCCACTTGCCACTAGAGGGTGCTGCGGTGCCGCCGGCTTAAAATTCCACATACTAGGAAATTTTTTCACAAATATCAGCAAATCACATTTTCTTAGGCCAATTCTTTGTAATGAAACAGAACGTGACTCCCAAATAAGGCACGCAGGCTGTGGGTGTGCTGATTCGTCCACACCCACACGGGTCTTTCCTAATGAAGTCCTTTGAAGGCTGGCCTCCTCAGCAGCTTGCACACACCATGGCTCCTTTCCTGACCCTGACCTGGCAGGCACAGCATGGCTGAGGCCACACCAGAGGAATCGGAAGAAGACCATGATGGGAAAGCCCTCCTGCAGGCAAAACAAGGTTCCAGTAATACTTCATGGCTACTTCAGAACTAATGCTAAAGGACAAGTTTAGTATTCACCTAGATCTAAACTCATTCACGACCTCCTCTGCTCAGAGCTCTGCTGAACCCCGGGCACTGAGTTGGCATCAGAGCCTCTTTTTCTGAGGCACCTGGCCATTGGTCCTTTCTTGCCTGCCACCCTTGGTATCGGACAGCGGCGCAAAGTTCCAATCCACAGGGTTGAGAAGCTGTTGGGTCTTTTTGTGTGTCCAGTAGGGGTTAATGAGGAATGTGAGCAGGGCCAGCCCACAGAGGAAGAGTGCGAAGTGAGGCAGATAGAGACTGTCGACAAGGGCGCCCCAGTGCTGGAAGCACACCCACCACATGTGGTAGGTGAGGATCATGCGGCAGTGGAACATGTGGATCATCAGCCACTGGTTGACCTTCCAGAACAGGGAGTCTGACCAGCCAGCCTGTGGACGAGACAAACACGGCATCAGTACGGGAGGTGAGAAGGTATAGGCGCCCTTCATGAGCCGTCAACTCAGTTCAAAGCAACGGGCTTCTTTTGCCAGCTTCTGCTCTCCAGGGCTTAATTTTGAGGGAAGATGAGAGCCTGGGCCAGCGTCTCATCGGTGAGGCCTGCTCTGCCTACTTCCCGCGCCCTAAGGCAAGACTCAAATCTTTCCATCTTGAATTAGCTCGTATCATAGAGCAAATGGGCCCCTTTTATCTAGCAGCAGCGGGCACACACCCCGGAGCAGTCTGGATAGAAGGTATGTCTGGGTTCCTCTAGCTCTTTCACCTCAGAGGGCCTTGGATGAAGGATAAAATGGACTTTGTGTAACTCCATGCTATGAGCACATTAGTGAGTTTCTGCAGTTGGAGCCGAAGCTGAGCAGCACCCAATGCCTTGCCATGGACAAAAGCCAAGTCCGGCCACCCCACATAGTCCAGGTGCTTCCCGGCAGCAGCCTTCGGGTCTCCTCAGACTGCCAACCCCAGACACAGATGTGGCAGCTGCTCCCTCCCAGGATGAGACAGGACCCTGTCTGTACTCAGTGGCTAGGGATGGGCTGCTAGACTCAGGGTCAGCTGTGAGAGCCGGAAGCCAAGGGGTGGGCTACTGTTCTAGAGTCAGGACCGCTGGTCTGAGTGAAGGCTCTCCCTGAGGCGGTGTGACATCCCTTCCAGGTGGACCAGGAACTAACTTCTGAATCCAGCAAACTAACAAAAGAGAGTTGCTCTCACACAAGCTGACAGACCTCCAAGGCTGGGAGCCAGTGAGTTAAGGGATGGCCTTGTGAGTGTATAATCACAAATCTCTCCAGAACATTTTAAGTATTGAAGCAAAACAACGCTTTCTATGACATATAACACTAGTGAATCCAAAGAGCCAATCATCTTTCTTTTAACTCTACGACTTAAATTTGAGAAGCTGGAATTCAACCAGATGACTGATGGCTTGCTGCACAGCTGCCTCACAGCTAGTCCCGGTGACACTCAGGCTAGTGTGGTACTGCCTGAGGGGACCTGCTCTGCGAGTGGCCATGGCACTCCCCCCCATCCCCTTACCCACCTTCACAGCACTCCCTCGTCCCCTCACCCACCTTCAGGAGCATCCAGGAAATGCAGGTGAAGGGGGTGCTCATCTCTAACAGCAGAGTGGTCATGGCCAGATAGTGGCCGGCTCTGAGATTCGCCACGGAACCCAGGAACCCAAGAAAGGCAAAGAGGTGGTGGACAACCAAAAACAAGTCAAACGTCTGGAAGCACAGGTTGGACAGGTGGACGGCCACATTCTCAAAGAGGAAGAATCCAGTGGCAGTGGCGACATGAAACCAACACCAGTTCTGCTGCCCGAGAGCTTTGTCGGCGTGGAGCACAGGGTCCCCCAGGAGAGCCCACAGGCCGGCAGCTGTGCTCTGGACACCAAAGACTGCACGGGTAGCAGCCAGGTTCCAGAAGACCTTCTCTTTGGCCAGCAGAGAGCGGTAGGTGGCATTCAGGGAAGATGACAGCTGGTGGCAGACCACGAACACACCCAGGTAGAAGACAAAGCCAGCTACCGCTAGGGTCGAGCGAATCTTCCAGGAAGCATAGTCCAGGTCAAAAATGCTCTCCGCCATGACATGGTTGCTTACAGGGGTCATGATCCTGATCTGGATGCCAGGGGTGTCCCTGGGCCAATGCAGGGCTGCTGGGCCTGACACCGCTCCTCACTTTCAGTGAAGCCGTCTCAAGGATCTTCGGGTATCCATTCCCAATCTGAAGAAAGAAAATTCACCTCAGAAGAAGCAGGAAAGCAAAAAGCACCATGGCTTCCCTCCCACGCATGGTCTGCCCACCTCCACCTCATCAAAGGACAATGTGTGGGAAGTATTTAAGCTTTCTACCTCACTCTGATGCTTGCAGACATACATAAACCCCGCAAGGGACCTACAGACGGCACAAGAGAAGGAACTAGGCTGACCCAGAGATGCTCAGCCACGAAGGGAGGCAGACACGCTCTGACCTGGAAACGGGCTATGCTCTTCCCACAGAACTTGAGTCTCAGCCCTTGCCTTTGCAGCAGTCGGGTCATAAGCTACATAATCCACAATTCCAGACACTGGAATGCACTCTGTTGAGTCACTTTACCTCCAGAGTCTGAGATAAGAACCTTTCCTTCACACTCTGTGTTTGGGAGAGCTGCTAATAAAAACACCACGATCTCTGCCAAGTCTATGGACATGGGGCCAGGGACACACCTGGGTTCAAATCCTTCTCCTGCCTGTACTGGCCATATGACCTTTGGACATGGGACTCAGTTTCCCCAGGAGGAGAGGAGAGGATGCTGCAGGCCTGAAGCAATGTGTGGTATGTGGTACAGGCTGGGGTTCCCTAATCTGGAACATCCTGAGAGTTCACTTCCTGAAATGGCTGTGCATTTGTTTTAGAGTTCACATCAAGAGCCTGACCTGTGGTGCTTTTCAAGACTCTAGTAGAGCTTCCAGAGTAAGCTGGAACCTACCAGTGTTCGGGTATGACCCACTTTCTTTCAGGGCCCGACCTCAAACGCTCCCGCACCTTGCTCCATGCCCCAGCTCTGAAGCTCTGAGTTCTAACTTCTCTGCAGATGCCCCACCCCTGGGCCCAACCAGCCATCTTCAATCCACCTGCTTCAAATGCTCTCTAGTCTGAGAAGCACCATGCGCTGGGACAAATGTCTTTCAGACAAACTCACGTGCCCACACCTGAGCTGCACTCTAGTCTTAACCCCAGCCAGCACCACGGAAGCCCTCAAAGGCAGAAGCCCATCCCGCCCATCTTTAAAACCCAGGTGCCTGGTATAATGGCTGACAGACATGAAATACTTGCTGAATGCATGCAGATTCGAAATTGTGCTTAAATGGCGAGAGGTCCCTAAATTGGATCTGCTTTATGAAACTGTAAACATGAGAGGGTCAAGACTGGAGGAAATCGTGAGACCTGACCAGCTCAGCAGTTACCGCAGGCCAGCCCCACAGCGAGCAGGACAAACCCTGACCCTACTTCCTCAGGGGCAGGAGCCTTGGGGGAAGGAGGCAGAACATGGCAGGGCTCTGCACTCATCAACCATGAGGCAACAGGGCACAGTACCAGAGCACCACATCAGCCTCCGACACTAACTCATTCATCTGTGGCCACAGAAAGCACCAGAACACGAGGCTTGTGGGCTTGAGTGCCAGGGCTCACCCCAAAGGACAAAGGAACCCACAGCCATTATATTCTTAGCTTGGCAAGACGACATCCTGGAAGTGCTGGTTTTCCCCTCACTTTAACACAGGATGCAGTTATGTGGGCACAACTCACACACCCACGTATCCCCTCTGATTCTGGGAGCCCTGTGTCACTGTCCTGATGTGTGTTTCCAGACACAAGGAAATGTTCTCTGGAGATGACAACCCAGAGCCTGTTCTGAGCGCAGCCTACACCCAGGGCTCATGCCTCGGCGCAACACTCGTCTATTTCACGTTTCCAATGACTCCAAAAGCTACTCTCACTGAGACAAAATGTCATGTGGTCCCACACGGCAGGGACATCTGGCTTGCTAAGGCTCTTCTGAGAATGAAGCTGGCTTTGAACTCATGATGCCGCCCCTGACCTAACTGAGTACTTTATACCTCCTAACCCAGGCACATTCAAGCTTAATATAGGGCTAGGAAGGAAGGCAGATCTTCTTCCTGGATCTGGAGTAAAAAGGCCCCATTTTGCACTTGCCAACAAGTCACGAGACCGGGCACAAGTTCCCATTCTGTTGCAATTGCATCACTGTGCCAGGAGTCAGCTTCCATGGGGCCTGGGCGGACCCCCAACTCTGGAAATCTCTACTCGATCTACTTCCTAAATCAAGGGACACAAACACTGTCTCAAGAAGGTTCTGGTTTAGTCAGAGTGGGAGGAACCCCAGAGCCTCAAGATCAGTGGCTCAAAGATGGCCTGGCTGAGTGGCTTCTCACAGCTTCACTGAGCACGGGGGCTAACCCTGGAAATAAAATGTACACGGAAATAAAGGACAGCGGAGTGTGAAGCACCCGCTGTGTCAGATGCATCCAACTAGTCTGTTTCCTCTTCACCAGAGAGAGAACGGCTCCAAATCTTCAAGATACCTTTTGGAGGGAGGGCATTTAAAGGACATGTCCACATCAGTCATTTACACAAGACGCGGAGGAGGGAGAGACGTCCTGGCCATTCCAGATCAGGTGCCAAACAGTTGCAGAAACGGTGACTTAAATACCAGAACACACACCACACTTCAAGTCCTATTCACTGCTTCCCCAGGCTGCTTCGGTGCTCAGACCTCCCGCTCTGTAGGTTTCCATAAAGCACCATGCACAGAGCCCTGGGCAGCCTGTGACGTCTCAGCAGCTAACAGCACCAAGCATCGTTCATCTGGGCAGGCAGTAGCAAGCTAAACTTCAACACCCTCAGCCATGAGAGTAACAGGCCAGGTTCACCTGGCTGGTGTTGGGATGCAGCTGGCCATCCCTCCTCAGAGGCCTGGAGAGCCCTGATGGTCTCTCTGCAGAGTCACAGCTGTGCCCAGTAGGCAGCTCAGATGCGTATGGGACCAGCTCAGTTCTCCTTTTGCATCCATTTCTGCTCCTCAAACTGACCACATCCGTCTCACATTAGAAAGGCAAAAAAAGGGGACACTGAGGTCACAGCCATTCCCCTTCTGCATGACTGCTTCACACCAAGCCCAGCTTGGGGACTTCTCCATACTGCTTACTGCCTAAAGTAAGCTGCACAGTGGCCTGCCACTACTCCCGCCAGTTAAACTTCAGTCCTCAAGCTCCATGGAGGAGCCAAAGGCAGGGCTACCACTAGCCTGAGCCCAGGGCCCAGTGCAACTCACCAATTCTGTGTTCCTTTGAGATGGGGGCAGGAGATGGCTCTCCAAAGCTCCTCTTATTCTATTACAATCAGTGGCCTGAGCTCTACTTGTACTGAACTATGCCTTTTAAAAAGGAAATCTCCTGCTGGAGAGATGGCTCAGTGGCTGGGAGCACTGGCTGCTCTCCTAGAGGACCCGGGTTCAATTCCCAGCACCCACATGGCAGCTCACAACTGTCTGTTAACTTCAGTTCCAGGGAATCTGACACCTTTATATCAAATGCATAATAAAATAAAGTTAAATATATTTTTAAAAACCTCAGTTGTACATAAACGGACGAGGGTGTCAGTTTGGTGCTGCAGTGTGACCAGAGGGCCACATCACCAGGAGCTTAGAGTCAGCACCTGTGGAACCCGTCAGCTTTCTATTTTAAGTGAGTTCCTCCAGACTGCTTGGTATAGCAGAACTTCTGTGTTAGGATAACGAGCCCCAAACTTGGAACTGCAGTCAGAGGGAACTAACCCTGGAACAAAGGGGTCTAGTAATGTATCGAAGCTGACACTGGCTGCTGGCTTCTCCCAGAAGCCCCTACCTGTTATGGGGGGGTCCTGGCTGAGATACCTTACCCCCCACCCCCAAACTTCTCCAGCCCAGGGGCTGGGCTGCCTTTCCCTCAACTGCTCTTCCCTATAATAACCCAGTCATTGCCATTTTGGTTATGCAACTCTTTCTGCCTTTTTGGCCTCTTGGTCTGCTGGTCTCCTGGCTCTCTTCTCTCCCCTCCCCTCCCACGCCACAGCCTGCCTCTTGGTCTGCTGGTCTCCTGGCTCTCTTCTCTCCCCTCCCCTCCCACGCCACAGCCTGCCTCAGGGTCCTGTTCACTCTGGGCTCTCCCAGATGCCTCTGCTCTCCCTCACCTCTCTGATAAACCTCCCCCTCCACCTAGGAGCCCTCATGTCCTCCCTTCCTCTCTTCAGTCACCCACCAGATACACCATTTACCGCGCACAGAGTGGGTCCTAATTCTAATTCCTAATTCTCAATCAGGGGTGGTCTCTGGGGGCACTGAAAGCTTCCTTGATTTCTATTCCCACGGGGTGGGGGAGGGTACAGCGATGGCCCCACAGGCTGTGGTTTCACTGCACCCCAGGACACTCACCAGTTCTGCCTCTCACTCACGTGTCTTAGCTCACTGGGCACTTGTTCCTGATGGCAGAAACCCTCCCTCCCTCTCTGTTGTCCTCTCCACACTGGCTGTCACTCTTCTCTGACAGGATCAACAGAGCATGCCCATGGGCTAACACGTTCAGAATCCCACACAGGTGTTTGGTCACAGTATTTCCCCAACATCAAAAGGAATGTATGCTTAAACAAAACTGCAAAGCATGAGCCTGGAAATGGAGAAACGAAACCTCATTATCCCCCAAGCAAGCTCTAAGCAACACCACCAGTTTCAGGCACATGCTGAGTCAGTCTTTCCCTAGATAAAACCATTTCCTTTTTATTAAAAAAGAAGGGATAAACACATGTAAGCTGTTTACTTTTCTTTGCCTTTGGCAACACATCAGTAAATCTCCCTCACTAATCCTCTTCCCTGTGGTTCTCGGTGGCCTAGGGGGACACGTTCACCTACCCAGTGTCCTAACAGGGTTCTCCAGGTTCTCATTACCTTAAGATATTCTGTACTAAGTATCTCAGGGAAAAGACCCAGGGAGAACTTCTCTGGGCCTGGAAGGGAGGCCTGGGTCTACTGGAAGTGTTGTTTCCATAACAACTGGAACCCAGAAGCTAGGGCAGGTCTACTAGAGCTAAAAGAAGACCTGGTAGCTGGGTAGGCATCGCATATTTTCACAATATCTGATGTTTCCTTAATTATGACCTTTTCCAAATGCTCATATTCTTCCTGAAAAGTTTTTAAAAAGTGGAAATAAATCCAGTATATAGCTACAGATTTCATATATAAACAGGGAAGAAAATAGTGACAAATTCAAACAGTACTTAGCAACTGCCACCTGCTCCCAATCATTCCAGATTCTTTTTATTGTTTGTTTGTTTTGCTTTGCTTTTTTAGTTTTTCTAAACAAGGTTTCTCTGTAGCTTTGGAGCCTGTCCTGGAACAAGCTCTTGTAGACCAGGCTGGCCTCGAACTCACAGTGATCGGCCTGCCTCTGCCTCCCGAATGCTGGGATTAAAGGCATGCGCCACCACCGAAGGCCTCAGACACTCACGAGCAAGCAGAGTTCCACCCTATCCTTCCTTATCTGAGCAGCACCATAAACCCAGAACCTGTTATCTCCTGTACACTGCTGACTCCAGCTAGGTGTTTTATTCCCCTCCCCCTTCACTAGATATATGGTGACACCACCCAGAGCCACCTCCTGCCGACCAGGCCAACAGGGCCTTTCCTCCTCTGGTCCCCTGATGATCCGTCCATGCTCAAGGTCCCCAGTCCTTAGCACTGTGCAGAGCTAGCCCAGCGTGCCCCGCTTCGCCCCAGATGGTCCGTCCCTTTGCTGCTGCTCCTCGTCGTACCATGTTGTTTTGCACCCGGTGTCGACCTGTGCAATCGCACCCAGTCTGACTCGTTCACTCGCGGCCCCGCTGGCCCCATGCATGACCTGGAGACCAAAGCCAAAACAATGCCTTCTCCCCGGATGGCCAGGCAATGGCAGCCCCAGTGCAGGCGGGGGTATACACAGGGCGCCCTCCACGCCTCACCTGCATTTAGGTGAGCAGAAGGTGGGCGCCGCCTCTTGGCCCATCAGCTGCTCTGACTCGGCGTCCCCGGGGCTCCAGCGCCGTGGACATACCCAGTGCCATGAACTAGACCAGGATACCGACCGGTGGGTGGCACCGGAGACAAAGACCCCACGCCCACCTGTGTCTCCGCCTCGGCGCCGGGCTTTCGGTCCGTCCCGCCTTGACCACCGGAGGATCGCCCACGAAAGTGTCGCGAGCTGAGCAAACAGAACCAGAGCGCATGCGCACCACCGCCGACAAGCCCAGGCCCCGCCCCCGTGGGACACTACCAAGGTAGTCGCAGGGGTGCGGACCGTATCACCCAGCGCCGCTGGGGCGCCTGGATTTCTGCAGCGAGCTATGCTGGATTTGACTGTCGTGATTCAAGCTGGCTCTCGAATCCTGAAGTAGGGAGGGGGCCATGGGACAATTCCTCAAGAACACTCAACTGAGACCCTAACACAACTCCCCCCATTCTTCTGCATGGACCTGTCCCCCAAGACCCTCCCTACGTATGCCCACCCTGTCTCCCTCGGGCCTCTGAGGGTCCATCGCAGAGGTGAGGAGCAAACCCTTGTTTACGTCTCCCGGTTGGTGTTTCCTCGTTGTGGGCCAGCGCTTGAAGCTCCCGGCCACTGGTTGGAGCCAGCATATTGTGCTCAGGCGGGCAGAATGGACCAGAGCGCGTCCCTTGCTACAACAAGCATTGCCTTCCGGGTGATGGCACCCGGCTCCTGTCTGTACAGTGGGTTCTGCTCAAACTCAAGCCCGGTGCCCCTGCCAAGAGCCGAAGCTAGTTGGCCCTGGATCCCTAAAGACAGCACTACTGGAAGGGCAAAGACCTCCCGACCCCAGTTCACCTATGCCATGCACCTACCCAAGGATCTGTTAGGACTCGTAGGATAGCAGAGGGCGGAGCAGAATCGGTCCCCTCTCTCTGATCTGATGGCCAGCCCTTGGAGAAGGGCAGCCACCTAGCACAGCTTGAGAACAGTGGCTCCGGAGTCACACAACTGGCCTGCTGCTCCTTGTGCAATGTTAGCTAGTCAGGTGTTTGCAAATTCTTATCTCTTATCCAGATGCCCACCCTATCCTGGATTGTATCACATCTTATCTTGAGGCAGGATAGCTGATTAGAAAAGACTCCAGAAGGAATAAACTGTACATACCTACCCCACCTGCTCCTGGTTCTAATTTTGTCTCTGAACGCCCGGGAATTTCAACAGTTAACCAGGCCACCTGCAAAAGAATGTTTGAGAAACATCACACACAAGATGGGTAAAATGACCAATGAACTGTGACTTAAGCCCTATGTCCCTGTGACTTGTGCATAAGGGTACCTTTGGAAGCACCACTGAACCATATCTGTTTAGGGGCAAGATTTACATTGACATTCAATTTTCAGGGTTTTTTTTTCCTGTTTCAGTAATATTTGTGGCACCTCTGAGCCCACGGTTAGTGCCTCAGAGTTTGTGTCTCCCCACTTTGCTGTTGTAAGCAACTACATGAGACCCTGTCTCAAAATAACAAAAAAAATTTTTTAAAGAAAGGAAGGAAAGAAGAGAGAAAAAAGTGAATTGGGTGTGTTGGCATTTATTTTTGTAATTCTGGCCCTTTGGGAGGTGGACATAGGAAAGTCAGGAGGTTAAAGTTATTAGCCATGTATGGAGTTTAAGGCCAGCCTGGGTTAGACTGCTTTCAAAAAAACCAAACAAATCCAGTCTGACTCCTGTTCTGCTGTCACCACCTGCAGGGTTACACCCCAGGCACTTCCTTCAGCCTGGCCAGCCAAGACAGAAGTCTCCTCTAACCACTTCTTAACTTCTTGTGTGTCAGGTGCCACACCACTCGCTGGCTCACTCATCCATTAAGAAGTTACAGTTGCCTGCCCCAGGCACCTTGATAAACATTCCATAGGAAGAAACCCAGTGCTCCTGGAAGGAGTCTCTAGGCTGCTGCCCTCAGATATTGTGCCAAGGGCCATTTGGAGAAGGCAAATTGGAATGAGTGCTTGATTGAGGTGATGGTGAGGGGAATTTAACACTCTTTTCCTGGGGTGCTAGCAAAATGCACTCATGCAATGTTTCCTTGTTTCAAGAAGAGATTTCCTTCTACCATGTAAGTGTGGATATCTATGTCTGCCATGGCGTGCTCGGGAACACACACAAATAAAATAATGAAAAGGAAAGATTTCCCTTAGAAGGCATTACTTAGAAGGTATTATCACGTGGGTAATGAGGCTCCTCTTGCCATGAATTTGAAAGAGAGCCAGGAAGGGTAATGTGGGAGGGACTTGGAGGGAAGAAAGGAAAGGGAAGGGAGCAGTGATGTATTATAATCTCAAAAGAAAAAAGTCCAATTCTTGCTTCTGGACTCCTGACAGAGTTCTCAAAGGGGTGTGTGTGTCTGAGTGAGAGAGGAAGAAAAATTCCTAGACATGGATCCATGGAGTTATTCCTCCGAGGCAGTAGTAGTCATGGGAACAAGAGACCTAGATCTAACCCATATGGCCGGTTACCTGCAAGAGCCTCTCCTCCTCGTCCCCCATGTGTGCAATGTCCTGGGCCCCTTGTCTTTGGGGGCAGGATAATGCATGAAGTCTTTAGGGACAAACTGGCTATCAACTTGCATCTTACAAGAAAAGATGATCTTAAAAATGGGTAATCAAGGGAGACTAGAAAGGCAGGGAAAATCAAGATGTGGGAAGGGAAAGGAGTCCCTCACCCCGTATTCTGAATAAATTCACTGTAAAGATTGCCTACAATATTCTTATGCAATAATCCTTTTTATTTTATTTTATCTATTTATTTATGTTGGTTTCACAGTCCTGGCTGTCCCAGAACAGTGCTGGAATTAAAGGCATGTGCCACCCCACCTGGCACAATATTCCTTTTTAATGAAAATATTGCAAACAAGAATGTTAAAATAGCAACAAACCATAGCTAAGGCCTAAACCTGAGTGATCTTTGAGTTTAACTTCACTCCTCTCCCAGCCATAAACCTCCAGGTTTCTGGGCATTTCACAGACTGTGAACTTTGTCCACAGTCGAGCATATGTCTTAACTCCCTGTGTCCTAGTAAAGATTTCTTCCACCTTTGTGACCCATGTTCTTACTTTGTCAGGCTGTAATCCTGTTCATTGTTCCTCAAAAACTGTACTATGACTTCATTTACTAAAAGAAAAGTAAGTTCTTGGTCTTGGCTACATGCTATCTATTTAGTAAGTACACCCAAGCTTAAACCTGTGTGAAAGCATTTTTCTTTTCTTTCTTTCTTTTTTTCTTTTTCTTTTTTTTTTTCTGGAGACAGGGTGTCTCTATGTAACAGTCCTAGCTGTCTTGGAACTCACTCTGTAGATCAGGCTGACCTCTAACTCACAGAGATCCATCTGCTTCTGTCTCCCAAGCGCTGGGATTAAAGGCATGGGCCACCATTTTTTTTAATAAGCCTTCAGTTCTCTTCATGCCGACTTGTCCTGAAACTCCTTTCTTTCTTCTGTTGTGGCCAAAGCGGCAGCCTCACTTTTGATGAGGCCAGTGCTGACCCCCTTTCCTGAATCCTCTTTCTTCTGATTCAAAATTTGCCCAGACACTGTACCCTGTGTGGTTTTTGAGTTTGCCTGCCTGTATGTCTATATGTCACATGAATGCAGTTCCTGAGAAGGCCAGAAGAAAGTGTCAGATCTCTTGGAACTGGAGTTACAAACTCCTGTGAGCTACCATGTGGGTACTAGGAACTGGAACCAGGTCCTCTGGAAGATCAGCCTGTGTTAACCTATTAGTATAATTACTGGGATAAGCCTCCTGGCATCCACCACCAGAAGAACCATTAGAGCACAGCTGGAACCCAGGTTTCTGATGTGTCAAAGGTTCAGTCACAAGCTCCTCTTTGCAATCTTCCCAGTGGCACATTCCACCCCACTTCCCAGCAGGACCCTGTTAGGTCTCAAGGTCCTACCCTTGGGTCAGTTTGGCCAAGAGTCCCACCAAGTTGATGCTAAGACTTTCAGATTAAATTCCTGGTAAAAGGCAGCTTTAGCACCACCTGGCCTGCCCTCAGGGAAAAGTCTCTAGAGTCCTTGCAGCAAGGTCAATGCCCTAGCCTGGGTGTCCTCTGAAATTTCCTACTGCAGACCCCCACCTGTTCCCACTGCCCTCATAATCAACCCGAGTCCACTGTCCCAGCTATAGAGCCTCACTTGGACCGCCCTTTCCATAGCAGGCCTCTGGGGAAAACCTGACTGATTAGTCCTGAATTTTTTTCATTGAATATTGCAATTTTTTGTTTTGTTTTGAGGCCAAGTTTCTCTGTATAACCCTGGCTGTCCTAGAACTCACTTTGTAGAGGAGACTGGCCTCAAACTTTCAGAGATCTGCAGTCCTTCCAGCTGATAGAAACATACACTGTGCCCGTTTCTTTACTTATAAGCACTTTTGTGACCTTGTAGCAGCACCAGGGCCTTCCTGGGTCAACCCTGTGATTCCAGAGTCATTGGTCTCCACAGTGAGAGCAGGATTGGGCTCATGACCACAAAATCTTTGCCCTCTGAATATCAGCCACACACAATGGGCAGGGCTCATAGGAAGTAGGAAGTTAGTGGTTATAAAGACATTGCCCTAATGGTCAGCTATAGACATCCTGACAGTGACATGAGCAATTACATGACTTTAATCTGGGTGACTTATTCCTGTGGAGACATGTGTCCATAGGGGCTTTTCTTGGTTGTCACAACTTTGGAGGTAGGGTGGTTAGGTGGTTCTGGCTTCAGGAGGGGAAAGGGTATCAGAGGTCCTATAGAACCAAATGAATCCCCAGCAGAAATTTTCAGAATGGAATGTCACCATTGTGGAGGATAAAAAGCCATACCCAGGAAGGAGAAACACTCCTATCTTAACACTACAATACCACTGTAACATTTAGTGGGCCATGCCATGCTCGTAGGAATTATGGGGGCAGGGGTGCCGTCTCCAGAGGGAACCTTTAGTGGAGGACACTGCACCAGTAGGAACTGTTGGGAACCATTAGGGGTATGCTATAATCTTGGAAGAAACTGTGAGGAAGGATGCTGTTTTCCAGTGGATTTTCCACTATCCCACGAAGGTCTGTGCTATACTTCCTGGGACAATGCCAACCAGGACTGGGACTCAGGTGATGCAGAAGGATAGAAGTATTTTTGTTTGTTTTGGTTTTGATATCCCTCCCAGTTGTGTGTGTGTGTGTGAGAGAGAGAGAGAGTGAGTGAGAGAGAGAGAGAGAGAGAGAGAGAGAGAGAGAGAATGTTTGCATTCTTACACAAAGAATATTTGGCGGCCCCAGGGCAACATTGAGAGTGTCATTGGTCCTCGAATGCCTTGTGAGAGCCCATGTTACATTTGAAGTTTTAATTACTAAACCACAGAGATCCATGAAGCAAAAATGCCTCTGATCAGCAAGCCCCTTATACAAAGACAGATAGTTCCTGGAATGCTGAAGGCTATTGTTTAATGGGGATAATAAGCCACAGGTTTTCACTTCGCTAAACGAGGTTGTGTGACCTGTCTGCACCAGATGTGCTTAATCACATGTGGGCGGGAGATTTGCAGGAAATATGCCAGGATGTATGTTTGCCCTGATTGGATGTAGGCCAAACTTACATCAGATGTATGCTTACCCCCGATTGGACCCGACTGGAAATACTTAAGCTGCTGCACCTGTGATTGGGGCCATTTTCTGGAAACCCAGAGATGGATCTGGCCAGAGTCCATTCACTGGGCCAGTATTTAATTAAAGTTAGCTTCAAATTTGGCCTTGAACTTGGTAGTGGCTTTAGTCTTGACCAGTGGGACTCACAACCTTCTACCTTATATTTGAAACTGGTTCCCCTGGGCTTGAACGCTTGCTACATGAGCCAGGCTAGCTGGCCAGTGAGTGGATTGTCCTCCCATGTCATTATCACTGAGATTATGGGGTATGTGCCACCACAGCTGGCTTTTAACATGGCGCTAGGGACCCAGGCTCCATCCTCATGTTTGTAAGGAGGGCACTTTACTGACTGGGCCAAGTCCTCAGCCAGACCTAGAGTGGTTTAAGCAAAATTTTCCGTCGGTTTTCTCCCTTTTCCTCTTTTCTTCACCAACCTTTTCCTTCTCTTTATTTTTGCTTCCCTCCTACTTTCCCTGTCCCTCCTTCCATGATGCCGGGATCTAGCCAAGTCTTCTTGATGCTAAGCAAGCAGTCACATTTCCGATCACAGAAAAATACATTATTTTCTTTTTTTCAAAGACAGGGTTTCACTATGTTGCCCAGGTTGGTTTCAAATTCCTGGGCTCCATAAATCCTCCTAAATCCTTCTGCCTCAACCTCCTGAGTGGCTGTGACTACTGAAACATCCCACCCTATCAGACTTGGAACTACTTCATTTTAATACCTGTATGTAACCACCTTGATTTGCTTCTATTCCGGTTATTGTTTTAGGAACAACTTAACAGACTCAGAGATAGCCTCCCCTCCTGGCCAACACAAAATGTAATGTGACTTGAGTCAAATATAAGGGCATATAAAAACATTTAGTGAATTGCAATATAATAACTCCTCTTTTGCAAGAGTTAGATAGATGGATAAAGTAGGCAAGTACAAGAAACAGTAACAGAGGCCCTGGGGGGAAAAAAAGGATTCCTATAGGAAATACTGTAAGAACTTAGACTGGAATAATGTAGCTAGTCTGTTTACCTAATGTTTAATGGTTACCAGTAAGATCAGAACTCAAATGAATAGTGCTTGGCAGGTAGCGTTGGCTTAAGATTCTCAATCGATATTTAGATTTTTAGATATTTAGAGCAAACGGATGGCCTCTTACCTCAAGCCTGTTTTCCCTCAGCCTTCCCCAACTTTTAACAGCCCGTCCATTTTCACATGGTATTCCAAATTCTAAGGTGGTGTATTTAACACACAACACCTGCCTGATCCACCCATAAAGATTGACTTAGGAAAAGATAAAATGCGTCTAAATGGAAAAATAGAGGCACCAACTCAGGAGGTGTGGGGTCGACTTGACATTAAGGAAAAGGACAGGAGGGGCTCCAAACAAGAGGGGACAAAACCCTGAGGATCAATGCTCAGGACAAAACCCCGAGGATTAACGCTGCATAATGGGCTCAGGTTTTTACCTACCATCTCAATAAAAGCAACCAACACCCAACTAACCTCCCAACTCCCTGCCTAGATGGGGTGTGAGATGGAAAACCCCACTTCGTTGTCAAGATTGGACTTGAATAAACTCCCTCCGTCAGTGTCTCCTGGTTTCCCGGAGAGGCAGTGAGCAGGGAACAGCCTCAAGCTCCTACAACAATAAGACAGAGTTTCTTCTATTGGTAATCGCCCAACTGAAAACTTACCTAAATGTTTTCTCCCCTGCTTTTCACCACAGGCGCCTGCCTTGCTTTTAGATGTGTGACTGAGGCATCAGGCTGAACCAAAGCCACTGACAAACCAGGGAGTGAAATGCCAAACAGTCCCAATGGTGGCGAAGGGACAGGGCTCCAGATAGCCTCCCAGCTGCCAGGAATCGGGGCATTTCCTGCTTCTAAGCAGACTGACAGAACGAGGAGGCAAGGTAGTTGTAATAATCACTTTGTAGGCAGGGCTTCTTCAGGAATGAGGTCTAGGTCACCCTATATGAGTGGGCATCACAGGATGTCTAATAGGAAGCAGACCTGTTACCAATGGGTGCAATCTTTAAGCCCCACCTACTGCTGGCCCTCATGGCGGTGCCCAGCGAGAGCCCAGCTGTCAGACCTGTTGTGTGAGCTGGTCAAAGTAGGGACAATTACATGACCCAGCGTGAGCGAACATCCTGTCAGACCTGTATGGACAAGCAGCCTCCCCTGGCAGATGTGACCCAGTTGGCAAGTGCACATCCGGACTCCCATGTAGAGGAAGAGCCCACACAGCCCAGCAAGGGAACACACTATGAGCTGATTTCTAAACGCACGGAGACAACATTCCTGTCAATACATAATTGAGTGTTCTCCATTGAGGAAGCCGTCCTTTGTTTCAAGCCTCATGTTCATGTGATATGTGTGCATTCTTTGTGGTTTTCACTTGCTGTGTTGTATGTGACTTCAGACATCCTTGGGGCCTGGCTACATGCCCAGGTTTACAGATGTGGGAAGATAACTAGGGGCTTTCCCTAGTAGGCACAGGACCCCGAGCGACCGACCAGCCCTGTCTATCAGGCCCTGCTACCAGGGAGACACTAGCTCCTCCTCCTGCACCAGCTCTCTAGGCTTCACTCCTCGCTGCATCCTTAGGCAATGGCCCCTGTTCTCAGCCAACTTCTTTTTGCTTGCTGGCTGGCTGGATGCTCCTTGTGACCTGTTTGGTGTGGTGTCCCTCTGGTTTCTAGAAGTTGTGTGCGAATAGACTTTTTTTTCACAATAGTCTTCTGGGTCCTTGTCTTACCACCCATGTTAAAGGCAGACTCAGGGTACGGTTTTAAATGATCTGCTAGACTCTAGCAGTCTAGATTCCCTGGACTCTAGCTGAATGATCCCTGGTCACCAGATTGAGCAATGGTGAGAAGACTCCTCAGTGATCTACACAGGAGAGCAAGACCTGTGTTCTGATGGCTGCAGATGGGGAGCTCTGGACTGAGACATGTGGGTCCAGGTCTAAATTCTGCCTGTATGACTGTTCTTCTGAATGGGTATTTTGAGACTCAGGGCTCTGTGGGGCTGCAGTCTTCCAGGATCACATCACCCACACAGCAAGTGTGGATACCTAGGCAACTGGGGTAGTGAGGTTTTCTCCCTGCTGGCACCCACCTCTACAGCATGCCTGGTCTCCTCTGCCATGCGGCTTCTGGACGCTGTGGGAAAGCAGTGTCATGGAGCAAGTGCATGTGGCCTGCATGCCGAGACTGTCGCCCCATTCATCTTGAAATCCTTTTTTTTAATTTTATGTGTTTCATATGCATGTGTGTCTGTAATATTTGCATGCCTGGTGCCCTCAGAGGCCAGAAGTAAATATAGGATCCCCTGGAACTGGAGTCACAGACAGATGTGAGCTGTCGCATGGGTGCTGGGAGTCAAACCTGGGTCCTCTGGAAGAGCAGCCAGTGCTCTTAACTACCAGGCCATCTCT
Organism: Ellobius talpinus; assembly: GCA_001685095.1. NCBI lineage: Eukaryota > Metazoa > Chordata > Mammalia > Rodentia > Cricetidae > Ellobius > Ellobius talpinus. Next base: position 32,148 of record LOJH01005024.1, read on the forward strand.
CCAGTTCCCGAATTACTCTTTTTAAGGACCAGCATGCTAAAGCCAGTCACATGGCTAAGGCCTCAGTGGAGGGAAGGGATATCATCAATGGGTATGAGTCCGGCCATCTTAGACCTTAGGTGCGTCTTAACTGTTAGATGTTAGGAGTTCAGACCACAGTCTCAATGTCATGAAATCCTCACCCACAGGTGAGGCACTGAGGAGCCTTGAGGAAGCTGTGAGGTCAGAAAGGTTCAGCTCCGTGTTGGGATTGGAGTCCTTATGAAAAAACCCAGGATGGTCTTTGCCCCTTCATGTGTGGGGACACAAAGAGAAGACACCTGACTGTGGACCAGGAGATAGCTGTCAGCTGGCACAGGGTCTGCCAGGCTCAGTTCTAGGAGACCCAGTGCCAGAACTGTGAAGCATGTGTTTGGTGCATAATCTAACAGCTAATTATTCCATCTGATTGACACCCATGGGTTCACAGAGGGTCCCCACCCTTTTCTACCACTCAGTAAGAACATAACAGACTTGTGGTTCCAGAATGGCCTAGAGGGGAGGGGATGAGATGCCCCCTCAGATTGGATTCCATCCTCTCCCAGCCTTGTGGGGAACTCTGTACCTCACTGGCTGTACCATACTCCCAATGGTGCTTGCCTCTGGAAACTACTACCTACTCCAGTCCTCAAGAGATAGTCAGCCTCAGGAAGGAGCCTCACCTTGGTCCTCAGCTATTCAACCTTACCTCATGGATTGGCCTGGAAGTCCTGGAAGCCACATAACTCATGCTTCCCTAAGATTCTTCTCATGGCAAGCTCCTGTGCACTCTGTAGAAACAAAAGCCCACTTAGGTGGAATGGCAGCAGTCTTCTAAGGAAATCCTGCAGGCCCCCAGGTCTGGACTTTTAGGCTGAGTCTGAGGGTCAAGCAGATATCACGAGACCTTGTGTCTAAAGGCCCCACCTTGGATGCCTTGCACTCCCGCACTAGGCTCAGACAATCTCTAATGGCCTCTCTCACAGCTCCTCTCCCTTCAGGGATGCAGAGTTCTCAGGCAGGAGGATGCAAGGTCCACAGCCAAACGCAGGCCTCTCTCCCTGTCTTCCTCTAGTAGGTAGGGTGGTTATGGAGGAGTAGGTCTGGCCGGTATGGGGAGAGCCACCTTTTGAGAAGATGTCTGACCTCTGGCCTATTTATCCAGATTTAGAATATGAGGTGCCAGAAACGCCATGTCTCCAGCTGTAGCCATGACACAATTTTCACCCTTGTTGACTCATTACATAACACGGAAGCAGCA
>LOJH01005025.1:8125-34986 GCA_001685095.1 Ellobius talpinus
ATAGTTGAACAAGTGTCTTTGTAGTATGATTGAATATCTTCTGGGAATATGCCCAAGAGTGGTATTGTTGGGTCCTGAGGTAGATTGATTCACAATTTTCTGAGAAACCATCATACTGGTTTCCAAAGTGATTGCATAATTGTGCATTCCCACCAGCATTTTATGAGTGTTCCCCTTACTCCATATCCTCTCCAGCATAAGCTATCATTGATGTTTTGGGTCTTAGCCATTGTGACAGGTTTAAGATGATATCACAGAGTTGTTTTGATTTGCATTTCCCTGATGGCTAATGATGTTGAACATTTCCTTAAGTGTGTTTGAAACCCGGTTCTGGATAAAGTCCCAGCAATCCACAAGGATAACCCCAGCTAAGACCCTAAGCAATAAAGGAGTGGGTGCCCAAACAGTCGCCATACTGATGACTATCTTAAATATCACCATAGAACCTTCATCCAGCAACTCATCAAAACAGAGGCAGAGACTTGCATTGGAGCACTGGACTGAGTTCCCAAAGTCCAGTTGAAGAGTAGGAGGAATAAAAATATGAGCAAAGAGGTCTAGACCATGATGGGTACACCCACTGAAACAGTCTACCTATGCTAATGGGAGTTCACCAACACCAGCCTTACTGGGATGGAACAAGCATAGGACCAAACTAGTCCCTTTCAGTGTGGTTGACAGTTGCATGGCTGGGGCTGACTGAGGGGCCAGTGGCAGTGGCAACAGGATATATCTCTACTGCTTGTACTGTCTTTTTGGGAATCTATTCTCTTTGGATGGATGCCTTGCTCAGCATAGATATAGTAGGGATGGCCTTGGACCTTTCCCAAAGCAATGTTCCTACCCTCTCTGAAGAATGGATAGGGGTGGGGTAGGAAGTATGTGGATGGAATGGGAGGAAGGGAGGGGGGAATTTGGATTGGTATATATAATAAAAAAATATAGTTTGTTTTCTTTTAAAAAAAGCACACTTGACTTGTTTCGTGTGCACCATCAAGTGTTTTGAATATACTTAGGAAATTTGATGTATAAATTTAACTTCAAGATTATTTAGCTGTAAATAATTTAAACTGTTCAGATTGGTATAAGACTGATGAATATTTTATGTATAGAAAGTGAAACCATTTGTTTTATTTATATTTAAAGAGAAAACACATGGGAAAGTTCATGCCCTTTTGGCTAGGATTGTTGATGTCATACTACTTAGTAGGATAAATTGTAAATCTTGTGGCCCTAGGAAGAAATGGATTTTACAATGCCATATTTCTTACATAGCTGAACCTCATTCCTTTCAGATTCCAAGAAACCACACACATTTGCTTTTCAATTTTTACAGAACTTTTGCTTTTGGATTTAATGTTGACTTACCATAACTATGTCAGTGGTAAATACCCAATTTACTGAAGAACAATTGAGATTTCATTATGTATCAGTGTGTTATGTACATTAATAATACAACAATAAACAAAACAGTTCTTGTAGTTGCCTCCATAAAGCTTATTTCTAAGTGTGGAAGATACAGTGAAGAATAAAAAAGGTAAACAAAGGAAAACAAATAAACACAAAACTTCAAATTTGAGATAACTGAGTGATATCCCTAAGCAGGTAGCTGTTGAGATAAACTTTAATAAGAGGATAATTTCTTCTGTAAAATTTAATGGAAAGATGTGCATCTATGCAGAATATATGCATTAATAAGTTATCACACAAGAAACACTATGAGGGCTGGAGAGATGGCTCAGAGTTTAAGAGCATTGCCTGCTCTTCCAAAGGTCCTGAGTTCAATTCCCAGCAACTACATGGTGGCTCACAGCCATCTATAGTGGGGTCTGGTGCCCTCTTCTGACCTGCAGGCATACACACAGACAGAAGGTTGTGTACATAATAAATAAATAAATAAATAAATAAATATTTTTTAAAAAGAAAATACTCAAATTAGTTAGTACAGATAATCAATGTTAATTTTACCTACAGTATTGGAAGAGTTAAATTGAAGACTAAAAATCAAAATTGTCTTTACCCCTGGATAGAATAATGGGTGACAAATCATGACAAAAACATATGCAAAGGAAAGTAGCAGGATTTCACAGGAGGGTAGTCTGGCGACACAGAACCTTTGTGCGCCATGCATTCAGCCATTAAAGGAGTCCCTCCTAGATTCTGACTCCCAAATTGAGTCCCCCCCTTTTTGAAAGCAACACTTTCAGTTCAAGCCCTTGAGCACAATATCCATTGAAAAATAACAAAATCACATTCAACCCGCATTATATTTTTCTCTGAGCTTAAAATGCAAGATACACCTATTTCATCCTCAAAAGTCTCCAATTATTTATATATCTACCTGTATTCTAGATTTTTTCATCATAACCAATGTACAAAAGATATTACTAGATATCTTTTTATAATATTCTTTTATTGTCTATTATATATTCATTGATATTTATTTTTAATAATGGTAATTTGCAAAATTTCTTCTTTGTTTATTTTATAATGTTACTGTTATTTTATATCACTGGTGGTTAACAGTACAAATTTATCTCCTTATTTTTTTCATTATTTTCCTCGGTTCTTATTTCATCTTTCCCATAGCATATTTTCTTAAAAAATAGAATCATAGATAATCCTTATTTCTTTAATTTATATATTTTCACATTTCTATATGAAAATCATTTATAATTACCTAAAAAAGAGGCCATGAATTTCAGGGAGACTTTGAGGAAGAAACGAGAGGAAGTGATGTAAATACATATCCATACACAAAATTCTCAAAATAAAAAATTAAACTTAACAGTTTGACTTATTTTAATTTTTCATGTATGATTCTAAGTATTGATACAATTTTTATAATTCAGTTAAAACTTTTTGAACATCTTTCTATTATTTTACTCACTGATTATATTTAAATATATCACTATTAGTACAAATTAAATATTTGATGAAGTAACTCAAAAGTAGTATTTTAAAATGTGATCAAACAAAAATCTTTGTAGAATTAAAAAACAGTAAAATTACTCCAAATATCAAAGCAGCACATTTGTTCCTTAATCTGCACATGTTTTATCAGTAACACTGAATTAAACACGGGGAAAATGTAAGCTTCTAAGACAGCACTCTACTGATTGAGCCCAAAGAGTTGTTAAGCATCATGACTTCCTAAATAATGAGAAGAAAGAAGTCTATTTACGCCATATATCAAAGGCCCATATTCACAGAACGGTCTATTATTTAGTTTAAGTCAGGCTTAGAATGAGGTTTACAGCATGTGCACTTTGATATTATCAATGGAAAATCTTTCCTCAAACTTGTGTAAGTTTCATCCAATTGAGAAAGGTATTTTACTTGCTCATTTTCAAAAGCTGGGAAAGAGCACTGGATTTTCAATCCGGCACAAAATACTGCTTTAAAAGATGCTGTGCTTCCCCAACAGAATAGGTCCTTAGTGAATTTTCCAATTATTTTAACGCCCTGTTAATCATTATTCTAGAATTGTGACAAAAGCCTTGACTAGCTAATAGGCTTCCTTTTATTTTTTTTCCAGATCACACTCATTAGCTTCCTTATTATTTGTTTATTTTACATCAGATCACAGCCTTCCCTCCCTTCTCCCCTCCAACTCATTGCTCCCATTTTCCTTCATTCTCCCCTCAACCCAGTCTTCTCCATATCTGCTCAGAAAGCAGCAGGCCTCCCAGGGGAATCAGCAAAACTGGCGTATCAAGCTTAATTAAGACCAAACACCTCCCCCTGTATTCAGGCTGAATAAGGCTATCCAGCATAAGGAATAAGTTCCCAAGAGCCAGCCAATGCAACATGGACAGTCCCTGCTCCCATTGTCAGGAGTCCCACAAATAGATTGAGCCACATAACTGTCATATATGCAAAGGCCATAGGTGAGTTTTATGCAGAGTAGCTGGTTGTTAATTCAACCTTTGTGGGTTCCTATGAGTCAGGATAGCCTTTTCTGTGAGTTTTACTGTGATGTCCCCAAACCATCTCCTCAACAGGATTAACCTAGCTTGATCCATGGTTATGCCATGGGTCTCTGAATTGTCTCCATCAGTCTCTGGAGGAAGGCTCTCTGATGAAAACCAGGGTAGTCACCAATACGATCATAGCGGATGGCCAGTTCAGGCTATGCCTCTACTGTTGTCAGGAGTTTTAGCTGGGGCTGTCCTTGTAGACTCCTGGGAGTTTCCTTTGCATTAGGCTTCTACCTGACCCCATAAAGCCCCTCTTTCTGAAAGTCATCTCTTTCAGCACTCCACCCCTCTGCCCATCCCCAAACCAAATCCTTCAAGTTCCTATGTCCACAGACCCCCAGTTCACCCAGAAGATCTTTATTTCCCATGATCACATTGTCACATGAGACAACTTCCTGCATAGAACACTAGTATCACAGACACTACGATTCATAATGTAACCTCATGAAACTAAAAAGCTTCTATAAGGCAAAGAATACTGTCAATAGCACAAAATGGCAAACTACACAATGGAAAAAGATCTTCAGCGACCCCACATCTGAGAGGGATGATCTCAAAAATATATAAAGAACTCAAAATACTAGATATCAAAAAAAATAAGCCAATTAAAAACTGGAGAGCAGCTGGGAAGTGGCAGCACAGACCTTTAATCCCAACACTTGTGAGGCAGAGGCAAGAAGATCCCTGTGAGTTCAAGGCCAGCCTGGTATACAGAGTGAGTTCCAAGATAGGCTCCAAAGCTACAGAGAGAAACCCTGTCTTGAGAAACCAAAATAAATAAGTAAATAAAAAAGAAAAATTGGAGTACAAACCTAAACAAAAAATTGTCAACAGAAGAATTTCAAATGGTTGAGACACACTTAAAGAAATCTTCACCATCCTTAACCATCAGGGAAATGCAAATCAAAATGAGTCAGACTCCATTTTACACCTCTCAGAATGGCTAAGATCAGAAACACAAGCGACAGCTCATGCCTGAGAGAATGTGGATCCATTGGGATACTCCTGTGCTGCTGGTGTAAGTGTGAATTTGCACAGGCACTTTGGAAATCAATATGGTGATTATTCAAAAAATTGGAAATCAATCTACCTCAAGACCCTACCAAATGAATCTTGGGCATATATTAAACAAATTCTCAATCATACCACAAGTACACTTGCTCGACTAAGTTAAAAGCAGCCTTGTTTGTAATAACCAGAACCTGGAAACAATCTAGATGTCCCTAAACCAAATCATTTATAAAAAAAATGTGGTACATTTACACAATGTAGTATTACCTGTTAAAAACAATGACATCAGGAAGTTTCAAGGCAACTGGATGGAACTGGAAAAAACCATCCTGAGTGCTATTATCCAGACCGAGAATGACAAAGATGGTATGTACTCACTCATAAGTCAATATTAACTGCCAAGTATTGGATAACCATGCTATCATCCACAGACACAGAAAAGATAGGGAACAAAAAATTTCCAAGTGAGGTCACTAATAGACTTCTTAAAGGAAAGTTCATTTTCATTCAGGTTCAGTTCATGATCATGTGAAAATACCTCCAGGGGCACAAACCCAAAAATATTACATCATACAACTCTTTAAAGTACTACTATATCTCTGTTTTGTTTTTTTTCTATTTTAAAATAAGATATTATTGACAATTTACCCCCACAAGAATGTTGAACAGGGAGCCTATATTTTATACAGGTAATAAGGTCTAGAAAATGTATTGACTCAATATTTCTATTAATTTAATTCATCCAATAAATGACAACCACAACTAAAGTGTGCTTCCCCTCTTTCTTTTATATGAAGTCCTGAATATTTGGGATACTAGTGTGTGACTACAATACACTCACATATTCCGCACAAGTACCATAATTTCAGAAGATGATTACATGGAAAGCTCTGGGCTTTTACATGCAAATATGTTTTTTTACATAGTGTTTTGGGAATCTGCAAGAGAATAACAAATAATAATAGAAAATAAGAAGATTAAAAATTGACCAAACAAAAATGATTATTTGACTTCTTCAGACAAAAATAAAGAACTGGTTTGTATCAACAAGTCTAAATAGTAATATTTATGAAAGACTTCAAATGTTAAATTGAATTTTCAATTGCAAAAATAAAATATTTTAATCGGATCAATGAATATTTTAGGCAAAATAAATAGGAAAACGAGCCAAATTGAGCATTTACGCTATATATACAGATTTTTGCAAGCAATTTATACCATAAACCGGCTTTTATTACATACAGAGATGAGACTTTGGTAATTTCAACTATAATTTTGCATGTTATTAGATGTTTATTTTGTATCTCACATTATTGTGTAGACAAATGGAGGCTGCATTGGGTTTTGCTGCAAATTTCTTTTATTTTCTTTATTCATACATGAATGTTTATTATAAAGTCTGTATTGAATTCAAATAACAGTGTATATACACAATTATTCACACAGGCATCTACAGAGAATTATACATATAGTTATCTATGCAGGTATCCACACAGAATGTGATATTTTGTCTATTTTAAAATCAGATATTACTGACATTGGATCATGCAAGCCCTGTCACAGCCTCCCCTCCTACCTCTCCTTCCAGTAACCCCTAGATCCCCTCTTCCCCAGATGCACTGTTTCTCTGTTTCTCTTCAGACAAGAGTAGGCCTCCTCCCTGTGATATCAACAAAACATAACATAATAGGAAATAAGACTAGGCATAAACCCATCTATCAGACTGGACAGGGCAACCCAGTAGGAGGAAAACGATCCCACAAAAAAGGGTCTGAGACACACCCTTTCCTAATGTTATGAGTCCAATGAACACCCCAGGCTTTTAGTATTTATGTGGAGGGCCCAGCATAGACCCATGTAGACTCCATGGTTGCTCCTTAAGTGTGTGTGTGTGTTTCTATGAGCCCTGCTTGCTTGATTCTTTGCACCTCCTGTCCTGGTGTCCTCAATCATTCTGGGTTCTACATTTCTTTCCATCCACCCACCTCTTCTGCTGAGTTCCTAATATTTGGTTGTGGGTCTATACATCTGCTCCCATCAGCCACTAAAGGAAGCCACCCTGATGACAAATATGTTAGGCAGTGATCTTTGAGTATAGCAGAATATTATTAGGAATAATTTCATTGAAGTTTTTCTGTTACTCATTTTTGTTTACATCCTCTGTCTCTTGAGTTATCCATCCAGCTTCTAGATCTTGGCCTTCCAGGGAGTGTTGTGGGATGTTCTTCTGTATAACTATGACTTTTATTGATTGTTGAATAAAACTGTCTTGCCGAATGGCTTAGATGAGTAAAACCAGGTGGGAAATCTGAACAGAGATAGAGAGAGAGAGAGAGAGAGAGAGAGAGAGAGAGAAGAGGCAGAGTCAGGGAGATGTCATTTAGGTACTGGGGAAGCAAGATGTGGTGAGGTAACAAGCCATGAGTCCTAATGGAAATGGGTTAATTAAGATGTAGGGGCTAGCAAGAAATAATACCCGAGCCATCAACCAAACAGTTTGTACTCAATACAAGTCATTACTTGGGAGTGTGCATCCAGGAAACGATAGCATAATCTCTGTTTACAAATCAGGTGAGTTGGAGAAAAGACTCCTTCTATAGAGTGTTAGACATGAGATGACCCTTGTGGCTTGGAGCCTCAAGGTAGACCACTCCTTGGTTGGTCATTCTCACAAGCTCATAGCCACTAATGCCTCAGCACATCTTATAGGCAGGACAGGTTATGGGTCCTAGATTTTATGGCTGGTTTGGTGTTCCAGTCTCTCCATTGTGAGCCTAGTATTGTTACAGAAGACGGATGATTGTAGGCAAAGATGGCTTCTTCGTTGCCCAGCTGCCCAGACCCGAAATAATCATTCAGATACTATATTAGTTACAGTACTGCTTGGCCTATTAGCTTATACATATTTCTAGATAGTTCTTACATCTTAACCCATTTCTGTTAATGTGTGCATCACCACAAGGTCATGGCCTACCAGGAAGTTTCTAGTATCTATTTCCTCTGGTGGATACATGGCTTTTCACTGACTCTGCCTACTCTCTCATTCCTCTATCTTCTTGGATTTTCCTCATTGCCCTATTCTGCGCTACAATAGGCCCAAAGCAGCTTCTTCATTAACCAATGGCATTCACAGCATACAGAGAGGCATCCCACATCAGCTGGTTCCCCCATTACTAGGAGTCCTTGCAAGGGTTACCCTCATAGGTTTGAGGAATTTTCCACTACTCTAGGTTTCCACATTGTCTCTAAATGCCCAACTATTTTGGTAGTCCCTGCTGTCATCCCTCCAGGCCTCTCTTTCCCAACTGATCCTTCTTGTTCCCATAACCACTGGCTACCAGTCCACTCACAAAATCTATTTCCCCTTCCCAAAGAGATCCTTGCATCACCTCTAGGCCTCTTGTCTATAATGAACGTCTCTTTGTCTGTGGATTGTTGTGTGGTGGTGATTTATATAACAGCTACTAATGACTTGTAAATGTGTACATATCATGCTTGTCTCTCTGGGTCTGGATTGCTTTGCTCAGGATGTGTTTTTCTAGGTTCATCCATTTGCATGCAAGTTTCATGATGCCATAAATTTCTTCAATAAACTCATTTTTTCTGTTGTTTCATTCCACCATTGATTTTCACCTTCATTTAGGTCATCTTGTAAATGTACTTGTAAATCAGAAAACTGTATAGATTAGAAATACTAGATAAGGCAGGAAGAGCAGGATAATAGTAATGTATGCATCTAGAGGCTTCTATGATTAGCAGTAGCATGTTTTGTTTCCTCCTCTGCCTTTGATTTAAAATAATCTATGCTGTCCTAGCCTTAAGCTGTCTTACAAATGATTTCCCAAAATTACACAGCAGGATTTCATTTACATCTCATTGGTTTAAACTGAATAGATATCTTTAGCTGCAAAGAGTCTGGGTAAATCATTATTGAGCCAAGAAAATTAATGCTTCAAAAGGGTTGGAAGAAAGAGCAACATGCATCAGACAAGAACTGCCAGGCTATGCTTTAATTTTGCTAACAAATTCATGAGCTTGCTAAAAATACTAAAAATGATTTTCTCTCAATAAAACCATTCCTTGTCTTTTAATGAATGTTTCCTTTTGAATTCCTGACTCTATTTTCAATTATAGACTATAGCAGTTTGCTTAATATGTGTGGCTCAACACATTTTAATTTAGAGGATTAAAGTTGAATCACCTTTTATAGGCAAATGATATTTGTGGATTGCCTATTCCTCAGCTGGTGTGCATTGTACATGGCAGGTTGTAAATTTTAGACAACAGTCATTAGTGTGACTTGCTATTCATACCTTTGTCACTGCATACTCAAGCATTTATTCTACAATTATAAAGAATTTCCTAATTAGCTTTATGCTGTCATCAAATTGAGCTCCACAAAAGACAAGGTAAAGTCTGAACTGACCTCATCCATTGTCTTTTTATTTCTCAGTAAATAATATATACTTAATTTTATATCAACAATCTTTAACAAAACGATTTTCTCAACTGTTTTATAACTAGTAGGAAAATATCACTAGTTTTAGAAAAAGAAACAGTTGCAAATTCTATACCTGTCATTCTGTGAAAAAAAATTGTGTATGGCTCAAATATAAGTAGAATAAAACAGACAATAGCAATATCCCCATATAGCTGACACTGAAAAACAACATCACTAATAAAAAGGCTTTTCCTTCCTAAGACACATAAAAGTTGCTAGTAGCATTTCTCCCTATATTAAATTTGTGATTGTTTTATTTGATTAACATTATTTTAATCTACCTTAGCAGAATATAAGATATTATATAATAATTGATATATTCCTGTAGAAAATGGGAGATCATTTTTATATGAAGCTCTGAAGTCCTTGAGAAGATAAGAAAGAATATTGCTGAAACAAACTTTCCATGGAGAGCTAAATTATGCTTAAATAATTGCAAAGGCAGAGGCTGGGAGACATTTTAGTCAGGGAAGTGATTACTGCACAAGAAGAATGACTTGACTCTGATTCCCAGCACCCACAACAAAGGCCAAATGAGGGAAAGCACTTATACACAATACCACATGCACACACACACACACACACAAAACACACACAGAGAACATGGTAAAGAGAAGCAAATATCTAGATTAATATCCATAAAGCCTTCACATGTGTTATCTAAATGCAAGTGTCCACAAGATTACACAGGCAGCTGCACAGAGTTATCCATATAGTTATCCACTCAGGTACCTGCCAAGACTCAAAAATGTGAGTCTATTCCACTTTGTCTGAAAGTCAAACAAAGAGTTTGAGTTTATTTTGCTCTCCCAAAGTTGGTGAAAACAAATGTGGCTATACACCCTGACTTAGGGTGTGGTTACTTGGTGCTTTGGACATTAAGATGGCCCATAGCATAGATCTGCTCCACTCTGACCAAAGGTCAGAGAATTCAAGCATGTTTCTGCAATTTCTTTTGAAATACAATGTTTGAACTAGGGATTTGGTGCCTTCAGGATACTTGGTCTAGGGTGTGTTCACTGCCTAAACAACAAAATGCTTAACTCAGGATATAGTTGCTTGATGTTTCAAGTATTAGAGCAAGTAAGTGTTCTGATTGTGTTTTGTATTCTATTAAGGCAGTCTTTTGCCTTCTTCCCCCTTTTGCATTGGGGTATAAAAATGTATGAAAAATAAATGCTTGTGAACTCAGAACTCAATATGCAGCAGGCACTGAGTTACTATGCTATGACTCTGCGTCTATGTGTTTCTGTTTTATCTCTGTTCCTCCTACCTAACATTTCTAATCCTCATGCTCCTACCCTGGATGTGTAGGATCTTGCTGCAGCTCTATAGTGGCAGAAGTCATCCAAAAAGGTGGCTCCCAACAGGTACCCACACAGGTATCTTTTCTGGTTTCTACTTAGGCATCCACACAGGTGACAGCTTAGATAACCACACATGTATTTATAAGGCACACATACACTTATCTGCATGGATGCACAGCACAATTATCCACTTGAATATGCAAGAAGTATCCACACAAATATCTGGAAAGATAACTATAAAGACATTTATAAACATAGATATTGAAAAATGCATATATGCATGTATGTAAAATATTTTATTAATAATAGTCTATACTTTTTCTTTTTAATTAGTATATATAAAATAAAATAGTGTTTTCTCTTTCTTTAAAAAATTACCCATTAACTACATTTGGTTATAGAACCAAATTTTGGGGTTCTAAGAGCAGTTCTGGATTTTTAAAAATTTTCTTATGCCAAAAAACTTTATGAAATTTTACATATATGATTCTAATTCAACTAAAAATAATCATTGGTTCTTTATTTTAAAATAATATCTTTTATTATAAACATAAAACATGTAAAACAGAGTTTATAGTGATTAATTTTTTCCATATACTATCTCATTTATCAATGTCATTTAAATAGATTATTATTTTTGTAAATGATTTCCCTTCTGTTTCCATACACAGTGCTAAATATATGTTCACAAGTTCCATCTTCACTCGATTGGCTTTTTTCCCCCACAATGCTTTAAGACTGGGGCAATGTAGCAATAATTAAGAAATAAATGAATACCAAGAGAAAGTTAATTTCAGTAATGGGTAAGGAAGAAATTAGAATGTAATGAGTTGAGAATTATAGAGTAATTGTTCAAACGAACAGAGGATACAGAGAATGACATTCTGAATGATATTAGTAAGGTGGAGAGTTTATTTTGGGAATGGTGTAGAACAGAAAAAAGAATTTGTGATTGTGTCAATGAGGAATAATTAAGATGGAGGTAACTTTCAGTAAAAATATTGGGTTAGTGAGTGCTGGAAAATGGAAGGCAATAGCTGTTGAAGTCTGTGTGCCTACAGGTGAATATGTAATGGCACAGTCTTAAAATCTGAGTACATTGAGGAGATAAATAGTCTTTATGAGAATTAATTTCATGAACAAAAGTCAGGTATCATTATATTACTTATTCTTAGTGATGGGAAGATCATCATTAACACCCAGATGTGAAGAGGTGATGAGCGGTTTCTACCAGGAGGCTGGGCCCATGTACTGAGGAGAAAGACCTTCAATAGTGAGCACTGTGTGCTTGGAGATGCATAATTTAAGAAGTCACAAGTGGCTTTGGAACCAAATAATTGCTTAATATAACACTTACTATGTATTTTAGTCTAATTTGAATTTATGATTCTTCTATTTCAGTGTATATTGACACTAGTATCTCAGAGAATACTTAATTACTGTATGAGAACAAACTTCAGGCATAAGACAATGGCCTTTCAGTTAGTAAACCTCTTAATAAAGAACTTTTTATTCAACAAGTCTGAGAAGTTGCATTGCTTTAGAATTTCAACCTTTTGGATTATTTTAGCTTTCATTTTAAAATTATGGGTAAATTGGAGGAACTGGACTTACACTGATCTAAATAGCAATATGATATGATTAAAAGTCCACAATTATACATGAATTTGCTATTAACATTAGGAATAGGGTACATTTTAAATATCAGGTTCTTTGTATACATATCAAGATTACAACATGATAAAATGTGAAATTTATATGCCTATATGAATTAGCATATATGAAATACGTATCAAATTTTAGTTAGTAATACATTTTGATAATACGTTAAATATTTAATTAGAATTGAATATTGTAAAGCTTCCAATAGTCATTTTGAAATTTAATTATTATTAAATTTAAATTATGAATTCAATTATACTTAGTTATTCTAAGGCAAACTATATTATGTCATCTGTAAATGTAAATTTAGGACACTAAATAGGGCTGAAATATTCATTGTGGGAGTGTTCCTTTTTAATGGAAACTTCCCAGTGACTATTTATTGTATGTCTATTATGTTCAATGGACTATTCTTACACTACAAGCTTAACTTGTCAGAATTTTAGAAGTATCACAACATAACCAGTCCTATGATTTGGTGACTAATGGTAATCTATGTTTAAATTGTCAGTTTGTATGAGAATGTGTGTAAGAACAAAAATAGGTATTTGTAAAGAGAAATTGAAAAACTATGGTAAGCCTAAATATGCGATGAAATAAATAATTTTAAAGCAAAGAACAAAATTGTTTAATGTACATAACTCACATCTTAACATGTGACATTCATCATTAACCTTTAGAATAACCTTGTATTGAATTTAGCTGATGTAAATGTTGAAATTTTTTGTAAGGTGATATAATCTTTGAAATATGTAGATATTGATGATAAAACCTGCTTTATTGAAAATTAGGCCCTCCTTACTTTAAAAGGTCCAATTTAAAATGAGAAAATTCTTAATTTTTGTAGTAATCTGTTAACATTCATTTAATACTATATTGTATTATGTACCTCAGATTATTTTATAAAGATAAAATAAGTTGATATATATTAATCTTCTCCAATCTCTCCATAGTTTCTTCCGACTACACATTTCTCCTCTTTCTTTTCTGTGGATCACATATCCTTCTCTTTAGCCAATAATACACTTTTTTAAACAGTGTAGGCATATTGGCAAAGTAATCTCCCAGTTGGTGTTCTTTTTAAAAAGTCCATATTTTCTGTGAATGTCGAAAGAAGTTTGATGAATATATTATTCTGCTCTCTTACACATTACCTTCAATATGTTCTAAAAGTTTTATATTCTTTATTTTCCAAAATTTCTTATGCATTGACAGTTGTGTCTTCAGTCCAATTTATTTCCGTGTAAAGTTTCTTCTTTCTTTTATACTTTTAGGAGCCTTCCATACACAAAACTTCACTTTCCAGACTCTTGAGTAAGGTGTGATTTTTTTCAATATATTCATGTTTGTCTGGGTCTTTTCTATCTATAATTTTGCTGTATTTTATTAAATTGGGGAAAACAATAGTCATTATTGATTCAAAAACTGATCCATATTTCTTTCTCTCATTAAAATTATATCTGACATATTAATGAACATACTTATTCAGATTACTTAGGTTTCCATTATATTTTCTTCATGTATTCATGTCCTTACTTTAACAATTTTATAATTATTATTGGAGCATAAAATTTTATTTCTTGAATATACCTGTGTTTATTTTGAAGGCTTTCTAAGAATACCTTTTGTAACTTCTACAATTTTTATATAGCATAGTATTTATACAACTTATTATTCATATTTGTTAATCTTTTGATAGTTTCCAACATTTCTTGGTCATTCCCAAATATTCTGAATCCAGCTTTATCACTGCATTCTAGGCATTCTTAATCTTATCTCTATAAATGAGAATATAGACCTAAAGCCTTTCACTGGTAGAGTGTGTGATATGTAGTCTTAGGTGTTAGGGGACTTTCTTCAATATTCTAATGTATATGTCCCTTTTATATCAAAATACTCCAATTCTTTTATCAGTTAAGTGCTGACTGTCCAGTCGATTGATTTGCTCAATTATCCCTTCCAGTTCTATCTTTGGGAGGTTCCTTCTGAATGCATGGTTTTAATAATATTCTTGGTGAGTGTTTCCTATGCATTTAGAGCCTTGTAGAATTAAGTTGTCTTTTGACTTTGGATGCCCCAAATGGGATATAGTGTCTGTCCTGCCTTTACTAGCAATGATAAGCCTCTGCTTTGTTCCACCAAAGGTACCGACTCTTTCTTATAACCCTGTTCTCTCTCCACTAACTTTTGCATCTTATTTCCATCAGTAAACGTTTGTATAGGAACATGACTGCGTCTTCTTCATTGGCAAATAGCTTACTTGTGCAACAGTTGTTGGAAAGCTTCAGTTTGGATGGGTTTTCTCTCTGCCTGCCCCTCAACTACAGTGTTTTTGTAAGAGATAACAAAATTGAAATTTCATCTCTCTCTGCCTCTCCCTCTGTCTTAAATAGCTTGAGGATTTTTAGCTGTGTGAAAGGCAGACAAGGAACAGACTTCTGGTGTCATTGCACCACCCTGAAAACGAATGTCTCAAGTCTCTTGCCATATCCTTGACCTTATTCATGAATGTCGTAACTGTCAAATATTTCAGAAAGTTTCCTGTGAGTGATAATGTATTCTGTGTCACCTAGGAATTCTATAGTGTCACCAGAGATCCTGCTCAGATCTCGAGAATATATAAAAGTTCAATATTATCTTCTTTATCTTTATAAAATGGTGCTCTGCAAAGTAAAACATCTTTCCATGTTTTTGAGAGGATGCAGCAGACCTCCATAAAATTAAAACAATGGGCAAAAGAAAAGTTATTTTAAGGTATTTCTGTCCTTTTCTACTTCTTATGGAAGATTCCTACACTCATGGATTCTGAGTGGAAGTAGAATTTTTGCTTTTATTTAAGTGTGATTTCTATATTTTAGAATTATTTCTGATAGCCACCATATTCTGTTTTTCATTTTGATTTTATTTTTCTATAATGTAGTATAATAAATCTTACATGGTATGAATCATGTGAGCTCACCTATATATTTTATATGTGTGTGTCTATTTTATGTAAACCTAGAAAATATCAAATTTTAGAGGAAAAATTAAATATGTAGCAAAGTTCTGTGAGTAGGAAATGAAATATTTGAATCTTATTTGACTTAAGTCCATTGTACTTCCACCTAAACTTTATAGTTCAAATATGCTATAGTCAGTATGAATCTAGGGCATAAAATTAAATATTTAGTCTCAAAAATTAAGCCTGATTTTTTATTTGATGTTAAAGAGTAGAAAAAAGTATTTTCTAATATTGAAAGCTGCTTGGCTATATAACATTCATGAAAACAGTCATATGAATCAAATTATTAGTACCTGTCAAGTCAGTCAAGGATGACCTTAAAAGGACTTGTACACAATTTGCTGACATCACAATTTAATTCAATTCTTACATAAAGTGATAATGTAATAGATATATCTAAGGTCTTTTTTTTGTCTATTTTTGAGATTTTAATTTAATTGCAATATTTTTCAAATTCCCTTTTCCCCTTCAAACGCTTCCCCACTCTCCATCAAATTAAAGCCTTCCCTTTTCACTAATTATCATATTTGTATTTACATATATATATATATATCCTTAGTATATCTATTTATATCCATATAATGTGGTTTCTTTATAGTTTCAGAGCTAAGAATTTGGCACATCATCAGTGTGTTCTTTCCTTGGTAGGGTCACCCATCCCTTTCCCCACTCTTAGCTTTACTCAGTTTTCTGTAGGTTTTGCATTAGTTTGAACCTTCGTGGATAGTCTCCTCTCCAATTTGGTCTGTTAGTTAGTGTCATCCTGTTCAACTCATGTTTGGGCTGATGATAGTGCTCTTTCCAAAAGCCATAGACCATCTATAATAAAACCCTCAATACCAGACATGAGAACCACCTCTGAAATTGTTGGCCAGGGCTATTCAAAAGAGTCACAAAACATGCAATGTATTGCCATTTCTCTTCCTTAGCCACCAGAGTTAGAAAGTAAGTACTTATACTGCTGAAGACACCATCTACTTGAGAAATAGTCCCCAGAAACCCCCAAATAAAACTGACCTAACTTATGTCTTTCAAAACTAGAACCAAGACATGGCCCAGAATAATGGCCACAGGAATCATGTCAGATTAAGCAGCAGTTTCATCTAAGTATTACATAAAGGAGAAACATTTTCTAAGTTTTCCTTCATTGATTAATTTTTCTCTGACCTTGAAGAGGTAATTTAATCCCAATTTTCATTTCATGTAAAGACTAGGGTGCTCCATCTCGATCTTAAAAATTAATGTCAATTAAACAGGCAATGGCTCAGATCCTTCCAGGTGTAAGAACTACTTCCCAAGTGTAAATTACACTGTTCTAACCACAGTCAGCCAGCAGTGCCTGTGATTCAATGAATTACTGACCTACTGAACTAAGTGTTCCCTAATGACTTAAAAGAGTTAAGCTGTTTTAAAATTATAGAGCTTCCAAGCTAAGAGTTTGATAACGTTCTTCAGAAAACATGAGAAACAGCTTATTACCTAGATGTGGCATGTTTTCACACTACTGGCATTAAAAACAAAACTGACAGGACACTCCAAAACTAATTACTTCGCACAATATACCCACTGCTGTTAATTTACGAAATGAATTTTAAAAGAAATAAAAACATGCAGGCTAAGGGTACTGTTTCAATTCATCACGCTAAAGAGATTTCTGAAGCACATAGCAAAGTGTGTCCCAAAACACTTGGAACCAGAAGCCTTGTCAAAATACTTGCTAATTGGTAATATCTAAGACCCACTCCTACAGAACATTGCTCTCCTCACTTTTAAACAATTCATTTTCAAGGATGCAATATTACTCTATTATCACAGAATAGCTTTTTGTGAGATTTTATTTTGTACTGAAAATACTGTTAATTTTTTAAAAAGTATTCTTTCTTATGAATTAACTAAAGGTTAACGTTATGTTAACCTATTATTGATAGTATGTTGTATTTTACTGTGAGTTGACTTTTTTGCTTACAGGAAAGTATCTATAAACCTGAATTATCATCTTATGGCTGTTTCAATTGGCTTCTCTTTGTCCTGCCTGATGCATGTCAGACTTTCTGAAGAGTGCACTCTTAACTGATGTCTCCACTGGATGGTACTGAGGTCACCTTCTTTCTCACAATTGCTTCACAGCAAGAAGCCTCTCTCTCCCACATATACACACATGTAGGAAATAAAATTAATAATGAAAGAGTATGTTAATATGAAGAAGGGTAAACAGGGTCATCTGGGAGGGTTTAGCATGAGGGAAGGCAAGGAGAGAATGTGATTGTGTTACAATCTCATATTTCAAGAAAAGTAATAAAATTTATAGCAGTTTTGTATATGTTCCCACTGAAATAAACATTTGGTTCTTCAGGAAATCTCCTTAAGCAGAAAGATAAGCAAACGACTCAAAAGAGCTTCAGGAAGTTTCTAAAACTGACCAGATTCACTAGGACCCTACAGCCCCGATTAGCAATAAAGCTAAAAATATCATTTTTAGACAGCCAAACTCCAAAGAAGACTCTGAGAACAGACCAGCTGCCTGGAAGATGTAGAAACTAGAAGCCCTGCCTGGAAAAGTACGTGTAACAAGCACTCTTTAATCTGTTGAGCTGTGTGAAGTCTATGTAGTAAGTTCCAGGTTTCTAGTTTTTGCTAGCTCTCACCCATGCTGGAGTGGGCTTTGGGAGGGTAGCTATTTGTGAGTCATTTCTGCTCCTGTAAGTAACCTCTCAACATATTCCTCTAAATAACCCTATTGTGGGATATTATTTTAAGATGGATTCTATATGTTTATGCTGTGAAACATTTGTTTAATGATGCAAAGACATGTTACATTTGTTTGATTAAAATTAACCTGGGGTCAGGAGGCTGAGGGAAAAACTAGCTTAAAGTAAGTGCTAGGGAGGTACCATGTATAGCTTGGGTTCTTAGTGGGGGCTTAGTAGAAGGACACCCTCTTTTTCACAAGACTCCAGCTAAGACAGAAGGTTAGTTACTTGCTATTCAGCTACTTTGAGGAAGTATAATTTCCTCTCTATCTTTGAATCTTGAGTTCTAAAGAGAGAAAGAGATCTAGATTAAGTTTCCTTCAGCTGCCATGATAGATCCTGTGTCTTAGAACACAGAATTGCCACCTGTTATGGCCATTACAGTCAAACTGCTGCTGCTGGTGGCTGAGGAGTTGTGATTGCTGATTAGGATTGCAGTTGCTTATGAAACATCTACTTAATTAAATGAAAAAGGAAAACAATATAACCCCAAATTAACCACATTGGTTCACGAAGTTGGTCTTTGGTAGTAATCTGTAGTTTGGTCTATTGTGAGCTCCCAATTTTTTGGTAAGTAGATGTATGTTTTGTGTCTCCTCAGAAAAAGTTTGGCCACAAAACAAGCATATTCAACTGTGAATGAATATGGCTTGATAGTAAAAAGATAGCATATTATGAAACTGTTGATTCAGTCATGATTTATGATTGAAGCCATTTAACTTCATGACTTGTGCATGCCCAAAATTATCAGACTAATAACAATAAAGACATTGTTTCTGGAAACTGAGAAATTCAGGATAAAAATAATCAATTTGAATATATATAAATGAGGAATTTAGACCATGTTTTATAAATATATTATGGATTTGGAATTATGATGTGTTGTCTAACGAGAATCAATATAAACGTGTACAAATCTTCATCAAAGCATGAGTTTACAAATCAGAATTTAGATGGATAAATATATATGTAAATTCATGCATATACAAATATGGAATGCATGTATATATACATATAGACATGTTTTTCTTTTTTTCTCTTTGGTTTTCCATGACAGGGTTTCTCTGTAGCTCTGACTGTCCTAGAAATTTTTGTGTACACCAGCCTGGATTCATTTTCATGTAGATCCACCTGACTCTGCCTTCCAAGTCCTGGGGCTAAAGGTGTGCACCACCATGCCTGGGTAGAAATCTTTTTAGTATAATTTTAGTTTGCTTCTTTTCATACATGTATATATGGTGTGTGATTGATAGTGAACAGATAGAAGAAAGAGCTAGAAAATGATGTATAAATAGGTATAATTATAAAAATCATATTATCATGTAATTAACATGAATGGAATTATGAAAAATGAAACAAAAGAAAATTATGTTCCATAAAAATATAAAAGGTTGATATTATAAAATACTGTATTAAATGAAATCACTAAATATTAAACTCCCAATTGATGGCAGTTTTATAATTATCCTAGAGTGAAATAGTTTGTTAAAATTATCTGTCAATTTTACAACAGATTAAAATGTATTACAGTTTATGAGGTGCAGAGAAGAAGGTATATTCTTCTGTGTTTTTGTGAAATGTTCTATAAATATTTTTACAATCATTTGGTTAATAACAATTGTTAGTTTCAATATTTCTCTGTTCAGTTTTTGTCTGAATGATCTATCTTTTAGTGAAAAGGGGTTATTGAAGACTCCTACTCCCAGTGTGAGAGTTTCAATTTGTGATTTAAGCTGTAGTAGTGTGTATTTTATGAAATTGGGTGCCTTGTGTTCAGGGCATATATGTTATGAGAAATAAGAAATGCCATCTTAGTGATTTTTTTCCTTTGAAGTGTATGAAATATCTTTTCCTATATCTTATGATTAGTTTTGGTTTAAAATCATTTTGCTAGAAATCAAATTGATTACACTGGCTTCCTTTTTAGGTCTATTTGTTTGGAAAAGCTTTTTCCAACACTACTTGTGATGATGGGATGTGTTTCTTAGATGCAGAAGGACAGATTCAGCTTATGCATCCATTTGGTTAGTCTGTGTTTTTTGTTTGTTTGTTTGTTTGTTTTGTTTTGTGGGGAAGGAGTAATTGTGTCCAGTGATACTGAGAGTTATCAATGACTAGTGATTGTTAATTCCTGATGTTTTATTCTTTCTATTGTTTGTAGTGGGGTTAGTGTATTTGTTTGACCTTGTTGCTATGAAGTTATTTATTTCTTGTGTTTTCAACCTGAAGAACTTCTGTTAGGCAAATATTTTTACCAACTTCACATCCAATAGAAGGATAATATCAAGAATATATAAAGAACTCAAGAAAGTAGATAATAGAAAAGCAAATAATCCAATTAAAAACTGGGGTCCAGATCTAAACAGAATTCTCAATAGAGGAAACTCAAGTGTCTGGAAAGTACTTAAAGAAATAGTCAATACCCTTAGCCATAAGGGAAATGCAAATAAAGACCACTTTGCCTGAAGATGTATATAAGATATGGAAATTCCCTGCTAGAATTTTTTGGTTTCCTTTTGCATACTATAGTATCATATGCAAATAGCAATACTTTGACGTCTTCCTTTTTAATTTGTATCCTTCAGTTGTATTATTGTTCTAGCAAGCTAGAACTTTGAGAGTACTCTATTGAATATATTGAATAAATGTAGAGAAAATGAATGACCTTGTCTTGTTCATGATAATTGTCTTTATCATATTGAGGTATATTCCTTATATAACTACTCTTTCCAAAACTTTTATCATGATGGGGTTTTTGATTTTATCATAGGTTTTTTAGACATCCAATGAGATGATTTTTTTACAGTTTTTTATATGATGGATTAAATTGACTGATTTTCCTGTGTTGAAACATTCCTGCATCTCTGGAACAAGACCTACTTTGTCATGTTGAATGATATTTTTAAATATGTTCTTGGATTTAGTTTGCATGTATTTTGTTGAGTATTTTGCATCTCTGTTTAAAAGGAAAATTGGTCTGCATTTCTCTTTTCTGTTGAATTTTTGTCTTGTTTGAGTATCAGGATGAATATGACCGCATAAAACAAATCTGGCAGTGTTCCTTATTTTTCTATTTTGTGCAATAATTCTGCACTAAAACTATCTGGCCCTTGCTGTGGGAGAATGCTCTTGTACATTGTAAAGATTTGTTACTTTTATTGGTTTAATGAAATGCTGATTGGTCAGTAGCCAGGCAGGAAGTATAGGTGGGGCAAACAGACTAAGAGAATTCTGAAAGAGTAAGGGCAGACAGACACAGTAACCAGCCAGCCAAAAAGGAAGCAAGATGAGAATGCCTCACTGAGAAAAGGTATCAAGCCACGAGACTAAGCATAGACAATAATTATGGGTTAATTAAGTTGAATGAGCTGGTTAATAATAAGCCTGAACAAATAGCTCAATTTATAATTAATAGCTCATAGATCAGTTTATAGTTAGTATAAGCCTCTGTGTATTTCTTTCAGACTGAACAGCTGTAGGACCAAGTGGGACAGAAACTTCCATCTATAGACTCTGACCTTTCTTTGGATGGGAGACTTTTAATGACTGCTCTTATTTCCTTGGAGATATAGGTCATTTAAACTAGGCAGTATTGGTGCCTACCTTCAATCCCAGCATTAGAGAATACAAGTCAGGAGGAGGCAGCTCTCAATCAGTCTTTGTGAGAATGCCTTGAAGCAGGATCGCCATTTCAGATTGAGGTAAAGGTGAGAGCCAGCAGCTGGCTGTTTTGTTTTTCAGACCTTCAGGTTGAACCTCAATATCTTTCTCTGCATTTTTATTAATCATACAACATATGGCATCAAATATTTGGCAATGTACATCCACATGAAGCCTAAGAAAACTTTTTAAAAAATGGCTTAGAGATGCACAAAAGTGGAGTCAATTGCAACTTCTTGGTAGCTGCCTATTTTTAGATAGGCTCTGTTTGCTGGCAGTGAGAAAAGGTATGGCTCCTTTAAGAGATGGCATCCAGACTCAACATTCGCGTCAAAAATTGTGCTACTCCTCAAAGCAAGGGCTACCTGGTTTTAACTGGTGGCACAAATGGCTCTGACTCTTTCAGGAGGTCATGCTATATACCTCTTAAATGGCATTCATGAGCAGATTGCTACTAGTTGCTAAATGGTAACATAGACTCACTATGTCCCTGGATATGGGACTGTGAGCCTGGATCACAGAGGCAGTAAACATACTGCTGCCATTTTGAATGGGGGAGTGAGCTGAAAGAAAAAGCCACAGCATTAGTACTAGCCACCTTGTTGTTCAGCTTTTTAAAATGTGCCCCTGGTGAGAAAAGGATTACAGATACACAGTAAAGACAGATTCAGACTGAATAGGTCTCTGAACGTGCCACAATAATCTTGATCAATGTGCATGGTCTTAAGACAGAGATGATAAAAGATAGATGAGTCATAGATTAAAAAATAATTTAAGTATATTAAACTGAGGTTCTTAAAGGAAGGATAGAATAAAAAACCATAAGGGGCCATGAAAAGATGAAAAAATGTACAGAGTCTGAGATAACATATTATTGGTTTTCTTTCTGTTTTTTTTACTGCAGAGAGACATTTGATGCTGGAGACTGCTAAGGGTGACCAAATATATATATTTTAGAATTATGTGACTTCAAAATTTGAGTCTAAGGATATATTACTTTGGAAGAGATGTTCTGCTTTTGTAAGCAGGTTTTATTTATTATAATATAAAACAAATTACAGGTGCACCACACAAACTTACAGGACAAGCAGTTTTAGAAAGATCAAATCAAATTCTAAACAATATGTTAAATAAACAGAAAGGGATGATAAATATCTCAGAGATAGACTGCATAAAGCTTAATTAACATTGAATTTTCTTAATGCTAATGAGAAAGGAACAACAGCTACAGAAGGACACTGGACAATAGAAAAAACTTGTGAATTGAATCAACCAGTGTAATTCAAGGATGTGTTGACCTCAGAATGAAAACAAGGAGATGTGCTATATTGGGGAAAGTAGACATCTTTTAGGACCATTTGGTTCCAGTGTTAGCTCCACTATTTCTTTTGTTTGTTCAGCTTTTGTCTGGATGACCTATATAGTGATGTAAGTGGGAATAGAATTCTCTAGCTATCAGAGTGGAGTGTGTGGGGTTGACATGTGATGTAAATGCTAGTTGCTTTGCTTTTAATAACAGGCAGTCCCTTGTGTTTGGAGGCATAGATGTTAGCAATTGAAATATCATCTTGGTCGATTTTTCTTTTAAGGAGTATGGAATGTAATTCCCCATGACTCTTGATTAATTTTGGTCTGCATTCTCTTTTGTTAGATATTCGATTATCTACAACAGCTTGTGTCTTAAGTCTACTTGCTTGAAAATTCTTTAAGTTAATGCCTATCTTTGATGTTCAGATGTGTTTCTTGTATGCAGAAGGATGGGTCCTGTTTTCTCATCCATTCTGTTACCCTGTATCTTTTTCTTGGTGAGTTGAATCCATTGATATTCAGTGATATCAGTGACAAATTTTTGTTAATTACATATTTTTTGTTGCTGATGATGCTCTTGTGGGTTTTTTTTGTGTGTATGTGTGTGTACTCTCCTGCTTTTATCATTTTGCTGGTGTAAGATGATTTATTTCCTTTGCTTTCATGGGTAGTTAACCTCCTTGAGTTGGTATTTTCCTTTTAGTAACTATTGATAGAGGCTGCTTGCTTGTTCCCAGCTGCCCAGACATGAAATAATCATACAGAAACATTATTAGTTGCAACACTGCTTGGCCAATGACTTTAGCATATTCCTGCCTAGCTCTTACATCTTAAATTAACCAATTTCTATTATTTTATATTTTACAACAAGGCTCATGGTTTACTGGTAAGGTTCCAGCCAGGCATCTTTCTCCTTCAATGACCAAATGGCATCTCCTTGACACTGTCTATTTTCTCTCTACATCCCTGTTCAGATTTCCTACCTTGTCCACTCTACTAAACCAAAATAACTTCTTTAATAAGCAATGGTAATAAATCATATTTGTAGCATACAGAGGGGAATCCCACATCAGGAAACATCTCTCAGTATAGATGTTTGGAAACATACTGCTCAATTTTAACTTTATTACAGAATATTTTGGTTTTTAATTCTATGGTGTTTGATTTTTTTTACTATTAGGTAGTACTCCAATGTGTAAATGCAGCACATTTTTTAATCCATTTTTTGGTTGAGGGGCATCTAGGTTGTTTCCAGTTTCTGATATTACAAATTATGCTTCACCAACTCTAGTCAGACAAGGAAGGAACCAGAATAGGTCCAAACTACTCCCTCTGAATGTGGGTGACAATTTATCCATACTGCTTGTACTGGGTTATAGGGAACTTCTTTTTGAAGGGATACCTTGCTCAGCCTAGATATAGTAGGGAGGGCCTTAGACTTTCCCCAAAGCAATGTGCCTTACCTAATCTCTGAGAAGTGATGGCGCATGGGAAGGTATGTGGAGGAAATGGGAGGAG
Source organism: Ellobius talpinus (assembly GCA_001685095.1). Lineage (NCBI taxonomy): Eukaryota > Metazoa > Chordata > Mammalia > Rodentia > Cricetidae > Ellobius > Ellobius talpinus. Next base: position 32,824 of record LOJH01005025.1, read on the forward strand.
GGGAGGGAGAGGGAACTGAGATTGGTATGTAAATGAAAAAGAGATAATTTGTTTTTTTTAAATAAAATAAATTAAATAAATAGATTTATGTGATAATGCCATTAAAATTTTACTAGCTAGAATTCATTTATTACTTTTCAAAAAATATAGGAGCCTGGTAGCAGTCCCTAGAAACTATAGCCCATTGTCACCTGCATTTCCAGTTAAACTCTATCAACCACATTTCACAATTTAAAACAGAGTATCTATGTGATATAATAGTTTAAGATTCATTATGAAACATTTTAGCCTCATTTATGGTGTTTACAGCTTAAATTATTTATTTTCACTGCACTGTATTATTTTAAATTTGTATATTTTATTTATTGTCACATTTTAATAGAGTTTACCTTGTATTCTACATAGTGGCAATTTTGTGCTCATAACATGGTATATAGATTAGGCTGTATAATTTAATCCTGAGTAATGGCCATAAGATTTTCTGTTTCACAAATGCATCAACTCCCTGATAATAAATTACAAAATTGTATGTCCTTTGCTAAACTGGGAGATTATGTTTTATATGTATGATTCTTAAACACTATTCATTTTATATTTAGTCACAGGTTTTTATATTTCTGTTTTAGCTACATTAATAAGAACAGGATGGGCTCACTAGACTTCTTGTGATGTTTTCCTTCCTGAACATTTATAAGATAAGCAGTCTATAAACAGACCTATAGATATCTATGGTTTGAGAAAGCAGAAGAATATTTCTTTTGAGATATTTAATATTGTTCAACCTGATCATCATCTGTTTTTCTGTCATTGTGTCTCTATGACCTATGCTATAGTTAAGAACCGAACTGTCTAGGTTAGAGTCACGAAGAGCACATCAGATTGTAGATTCAGGAATAAATCTACAACAAAGAATTTCAAGAATTCATCTAAAAATTTTTTATACCTTTAAATCAAATATATAAAATATATAAGGAGGTAAAATTTTCTGAATTACTTGCCAAGAGCAATGATTGTATATTGATGTCTCATCTTTCAAGCAAGGGTCGAGGTTTCTGTTTGTTGCACACATTATTCATTTGACATACATTGAAGGACATCATTAACTCTGGATCACATTGAGCCACATAAAACCAGATGAAACAAATCTGTAAAACAATGTGACTTTCCTGTTAGATCAAAAAATGATTCCAACAAAGTTTTAATGAATATGAATGCTATTCATCTTTTACTTTTGCTATGATTGTCTGAATATAAATTTTAGTGGCATGAAGAATTGGATTATAAATGCCACAATAGCAAACTTGGAGTTATGTGCTCAGAGATGCATATGATATATACTATCAAATAGAAATTCTTTTCAAAGCTTCCTTTTTTAGCATATATTCACTTTAAAATATTAATCCCACTATTTATATAATTGTATTTATAAGAATTGATATGTATGTTTTCAATGTAAAGCTAACACAGAATCAAAAGATACATATATTGTAACATTTGTGTTATAATGTAATAACAATTGAATTAAGAAATGCTAAAGTATTTGAGTGAGTTATTTAAAATCTATTTATATTATGAAGACTGAAAGCACTTTTGGAAATAAGGCTCTAAATATTTGCTAATTTGAACTTGTTAGTAAGATCACATATAAAAGATGGCAGAAGTACAGTTTCAGTGTATTTATATAATACACAAATATTAAAAATTGCAAACAGATTTCAGTTGTTTTAACTTCATTTTTGCAAAGGCATAGTAAAAGTTGTTTAAATTAAAAACTATTTCTAAAAGAGGTGATCCAAATTAAGATAAAATAAGTTTAAGGAAGAAATCTTAATTAATAAATTAAGATATTAGCATGAAACAGAGTTTTAAGAAAAACAAATCTTCAAAAATATTGAAAAAATATTTTTAGCAAATTAGAAGATCCCCCAGCTCAGCCTGTTTTGGGACTGGGACACAGGGTGGTGAGTGCAACCAGCTAGAGTTCCTTTGTTTCACTAAGCCTATAGGCAGCAAGCTAGCCCTTTTGTCTGTGAGGTCCCTGGACAGCAAGGGGCCCTGATCCTGTACCATAAGACCCATTGGAGAGCATTTGAAGGAAGAGATGGCAGCCACCAATGCAAGAATTCCTCCATCAATCTGAAAAACAACATGATAACACCAGAA
>LOJH01005026.1:0-26095 GCA_001685095.1 Ellobius talpinus
ATCACTGCTTGGCCCATTAGCTCTAGCTTCTTACTGGCTAACTCTTACATATTATTTTAATCCATCGCCATTAATCTGTGCATCACCACGAAGTCGTGGTCTACCAGCAAAGTTCCAGCCTCTGTCTCCAGGGGTGGCTCCATGACATCTTTTTGACTCTGCCTCCTTTCTCCCATCATTCCATTTAGTTTTCCCCGCCTAGCTCTGTTCCCCTACAGCTCTGTTATAGAACCAAAGCAGTTCCTTTATTAACCAATAATATTCACAGCATACAGAGGGGAATCCCACATCACTTCTTCACTGGGATTACTTCTGTGTTGCCTCATCACCTCTGTAGCCATGGATGATATTGAGTGTTCACTACATAAGCTCCCACCCCTTGCTCATGACTCCAGCCTATTGCTCTCTACTGTCTGCAAAGAAACTTTCTAGATTGCTTGAAATATTTGTGGTTACCTAAACTTATCATTTAGAACACGTGGAGTTACTTTTAAAAAATAGAAGTCAACCGTAAACTGATGGTATAGATCTTCAAAACCTCAAACTCCACCTCTTTAAGTAAAACTTCCTATATAGCACAGTGGCACCCCATTTTTTGTTCCAGTGCTTCTCCAATATGACATTGCCCACTTGATCTTAGCATTATCCATTTCTTGTAACACTAATGCACAGTGTATGGCCCTGGATCCCAGCCCCTGCTAAGCTCTGAACTGACAACAGTGAACAAGACCCATAGATAGAATCTTTGTACCAATGGAAATTTTGCTGTATTTCCAAGAGGAGACACGATAGAGACAGAAAACAGACAGATGGGCAGGGGCATAGTTTGCATGGTGCTCTATGAGCCACCAGGAAAATATTGGCATTACTTCCAAGTAGGGTGAGAAGGCTACAAACATTTATGCAGGGGAGCCTATGACCTAGGTCATGTTTAAATGCCTGCTCCAGTTGTCAGATGGGAAACAGCACATAAAGCAAAGAAAATGGGACACAGAAATCAGCCAGGAAGGTGGTGTTAGGGGAAGGAAAAGAAGGAACTGCACGTTAGGATGAAGGAGCCAGAGAAGATGAGGCAGAGCCGAAGTTTGTGGAGGTCATCACAAGAATTATTCACAAGAGGGTGTGCAAATGCAAAAAAGCAAGCAACACTAACAAACAGACCTCTGTGTCGAGCCGCTGGATGGATGGCAGTGCCACAAAGAGACAGGAGTTGGAGGAAGGCATATAAAGTCTGGGGTAGGGGAAATCAATATTCTCTTGTAACCATGCGGGAGGCCTGTGGGATAACTACACTGTGTCTGGACTTAAGGTCAGGCTTGAGATAAAGATTTGCAGATATGTATACATGTACGCACACATACACACAGATGGATTAAATGATTTTAAAGAGTCTGATAACAGAAAAAGAACCGGCAACTGAGCAGTGGGCTCTATGATCCCTTCGTGTCCACTTAGGCAATACTCTTTCTACAGACAATAATGGCAGAAGGGCTCCTGAGCCTAGGTGCACTTGAAGTTGGTTGTTACTTTTACATTTTCTTATTCCCTGGAGGCTGTCATGTTCTCCAACTAACCCCAGTCCCGTGCAGCTACAGCAGAGGACTCCTAGACACTGCCAACAAGCGGCCTCTCCACTTTCAGTCTCCAGTCATTCACAACAAGGTAGCTAAGAAGTTTCTCTTTTTGTTCCGAATGATCTTTCAAAATCCTGTCAAACTTTAAATATATATATTGAAGGTAAAATAGACACTTTCATGCAGAAAAAAGTAGGATATTTTATTGTAACTTCTTATCTTGAACAATTTATATAAATACTGGTATAGCTTCCAGGAAAGCCTGGCCACACTTCCCTGCGCCACAACAACAGTGGAGGGTAGCTTCTTTCTTTGATCGTCAGAGCTGGTTTTCTTTTGCTGGGGAAAACACATCATTTTATTTATGAAAACACAATCTCGTTCTCTTCGGGTCATATTCTAATTCCTCATTATCCTTAGTACCATTCATCCTAGGTGCATATCAATTAGCTACACATGCAATGTTTGGACGTGCTGGCTGAAGGCATATGGCTCAGTTTATCTCATCTTTCCCCTCCTGCCTCTGTGTATATTAAAACCAGTAGCTGGGAAGCAGGCTCGCTCACTCTTCACTGCCTCATGAGAGGGGCAAAAAGATTTGTGCTTGGATCTTTGCTGTGGCATGTATTTGTTCTGCCTTAGCTCACTACCTAACACTATTGTTCGACCCATGCAACAATGCTGTGCCATCTGGAATTCTCTTCCTTGGAATTTGGGAACATGTCTGTCCTTGGGCTAGCATTTGTGGCTCATATGTGAATGAGCCAGGTCCCCATGAGGCTGCATCTCTGAGGCTGAAGGTGGTAGGAACCAATGTTAGGTTCAGCTTCTACTCAGGGGCTCTGACATGGTTCTTCTCCTCCTGAGTCTAAACTTCAATGACCTCGAATGAAAGACACCTTCAACCCACAACCATAGCAATTAGATGCTCTTCAGTTGTTATAACTAGTAATTTGTTGTCCTCAGTTAGCTCTAAGGCTTCTTTGTATTGAAGACAAGAATCACTCTTTAATACTCTTGCAAAAATCCTTTCTGTATATGGACCTACAGTAAATGAGAAAACATGAGTTGATTCATTCCTAAGCATTAAGTCTCTGGCATGGGAGTAACTCGCTGGGAAACCTTATGATATGGGACTCCCCTCTGTATGCTGTGAATGCCATTGGTTACTAAAGAAACTGTGTTGGGCCTGTGCAGGGAATAGAGGTAGGTAGGGAAAACTAAACTGAATGCTGGGAGAAAGAAGGAGGCGTTAGAGAAGCCATGGAACCCTGCCAGAGACAGACAGACACTGGAACTTTAGCTGGTAAGCCACTTCCTTGTGGTGATACACAGATTAATGGAGATAGGTTAAATTTATATGTAAGAGTTAGCCAACATGAAGCTAGAGCTAATGGGCCAAGCAGTNGGGAATAGAGGTAGGTAGGGAAAACTAAACTGAATGCTGGGAGAAAGAAGGAGGCGTTAGAGAAGCCATGGAACCCTGCCAGAGACAGACAGACACTGGAACTTTAGCTGGTAAGCCACTTCCTTGTGGTGATACACAGATTAATGGAGATAGGTTAAATTTATATGTAAGAGTTAGCCAACATGAAGCTAGAGCTAATGGGCCAAGCAGTGATTTAATTAATACAGTTTCTGTGTGGTTATTTTGGTAGTCTGGGCAGCTGGGAAACAACCTTATACCTGCTGTCCAAATCAAAAAACAACGGGGACATATCACCTTTCATTTTTTCTTAGTAAGACAATACATAGATGCAGAGGCCAATCACAACTGATACATCTACAATGCCATTCTTTTTGCTAAGGGAGCACTGCATGATATGGGGTGGAAGGATTCTAAGAGGCATATGATCAGGGAGTTTGCTGTGAGATTTTGTCTTAAAAAGCTACAACCATAAAGTCTCACATGACTGCATATATATAGTATATATACATATATATGCATATATATTGTATGCACACACACACACATATATATTATATGTAACAAGAACAACAAAAGGGAATCCATGAATTTGACAGAAAGCAAGGGGGTATACAAGAAGGTTTGAAGGGAAGAAATGGAAGAGGGGATGATGTAATTATATTATAATCTCAAAAATAATAGAAAAATAAGATAAAACAAAATAAAAAAAGAAATAGTCTAAATTGGACTTTAGAATCTGATTTGGAACTATGACTCGGGATCCCATTCTTCATGCATGATTCTGCATGAGGTGATTTATTTCTGTCTACCTCCAATTCTCTTTTTAGAGCAGTCCATCTGAGGACAGAGAGTAAGGACATGATTTATTATACTATGTTGGCTCTTCCCTTATAGGAAGCTGTTCCATGACATGAGAACTAGTCTAGAATCCAGGGTGTTGGAGTGGGAAGGAGCCTGGGAAGTAGAAGAAGAACTTGTTACTCCTTCCAGCTACTGATCTGAGAGAAGTCAGGACAGAAACTCAAAACAGGGCAGGAATCTCAAGGCAGCAGCCAATGCAGAGGCCATGGAGAAGTGCTGCTTACTCATTTGTTACACTGGCTCACCCAGTCTACTTTCTTACACAACCCAGGACGACTGCCAAGCTATGGCACTATGGTGGTTTGAAAGAAAATACCCACCAAAGGGAGTGGCACCATTAGGAGGCGTGGCCTTGTTGAAGTAGGTGTGGCCTTGTTGGAAAAAGTGTGTTACTGTGGCTGCGGGCTTTAAGGTCCCAACTATGCTCAAGCTACATCCAGTGACAGACTACTTCCTGGTGCCTGTGAGTCAAGATATAGGACTCTTGACTCCTTCTCTAGCACCATGTCTGCCTATGTACAACCATGTCTCTCCATGATGATAATGAACAAAGCCTCTGAAAATGTAAGCCAGCCCAATTGGTCACAATGTCTTTTCCCAGCAAGACAAAGCTTAACTAAGACAGGAGTTGGCACCAGGAACTATGGTGTTGTTGTGATAGGCCTGCCCATGCTTTTGTTTGAAGGCATATAGACCTTGGGACTGTGGATAAGAAAAGCAGTTGAACACTTTAAGTGCTGCATAATGGGTCATCCTAGTAGGTCTATGGAGCACAGTGTTGCTGAGTGTGATCTGAACTGTGGGTGTCTAGCTCAAGAGGTTTCAGAGGAGAATAATATTAATATGTTGCCTAGAGACTGTCTTTGTGGTATTTTGGTGATGAAAGTGGCTGCTTTTTGTCCTTGTCCAAATAGTCTGCCTGAGACTAACATGAAGAGTTTTGGATTAATTCTGTTGGCAGGGGAAATCTCAAAAGAGCCTAGTATAGACTCTGGTGTGTGGTTACTAGTGTTAACTCTGATGAAGATTTATAATTAAAAGGAGTACACTGAACAAGGACATAAACAGATTAAAAAGTGGAAAAAGGGGAGTGGTGACCTCAGGGTAAGTTCCCACCCACCTAGCTTTCCAATTTGTGAAAAGGAATTTTTAAAAAGCTTTGAGTCCCCTATGGTGGTGCATACCTTTAATCCCAACACTCCAGAGGCAGAGGCTGGAGGATCTCTGAGTTTGAGGCCAGCCTGTTCTACAGAGCAAGTTCTAGAACAGTCAAATTTAGGCAGTAAAGGAAACCATGTAATACAGAAAGCTGGTGAAGATAAAATCCAATGAGGGGACCATGTTCCAGCCCGAAATCAGAACTTGGCAGCTTTGGTCACATGGCTCTGGATTTAAGGACAGAAAAAGGGATTACGGTATTTGCCTCTGAAACTAAGGAAAGCCACCGAGGCCAGGCATGTGTCAGGGGTGTCCCTGAATAGAGGCTTAGAGAGGTCATTGCGTGAAGCTGTGAAGTTGAAGCCTGGATTTCCTAAGAGACCCCAAGATGATGAAGAGCCCAGAGCTGTGGGATACCCATCAAGGAAAGCTGCTAACAGGGAGTGGAACCAGCCCGGAAGAAAGAAATGTGTTTCAGTCAACAAAGCTGAAAGGAGCTGGAGAGCTGAAGAATGCTTTAACATTAGCATAGAGATGCAGAGTTTGGAGTTTTCCCAGCTGGTTTTCAGTCTTGCTTTGGCCCACTATTTCCTCACTATGCTCCCTTCCCTATGTTTTAGAATGGTAATATATGTCCCTGGGCCACTATATGTTGGAAATATGTGATGTGCTTTTTCATTTTGATTTTTATAGGGTATTACAGTTAAGAAATTACATTAATCTCAGAAGAGACTTTGAACTTTAGACTTTCAAATAAGTTTGAGGTTGTTATAGACTATGGGGACTTCTGAAGTTAGACTAAATGCATTTTTGCATTATGATATGGTTACAAGCCTATGGGGGCCAGGGAGTAGAATGTGGTAGTTTCAAAGAAAATGTCTTCCAAAGGGCATGGCACTATCAGGAGGTGTGGCCTTGTTGAAGTAGGTGTGGTCTTATTGGAAGAAATATGTCACTGTGAGGGGTGGACTTTGAGGTATCATATATGTTCAAGCCACACCCAGTATGACAGACCACTTGCTTTTGCCTGTGAGTCAAGACTTAGGACTCTCTGTTCATTCTCCAGCACCATTTCTGCCTGCATACTGGCAACTTCCTGTGATAATGGACTAAACCTAGGAAAATGTAAGCCAGCCCAATTAAATGTTTTTCCTTTGTAAGTGCTGCTACGGTGGCCAAGCAGTGGTAGCTCACGCCTTTAATCCCAGCACTCGGGAGGCAGAGGCAGGTGGATCTCTATGAATTTGAGGCCAGCCTGGTCTAATAGAGCTATTTCCAGGACAGCTAGGACAAATATACAGAAAAACCCTGTCTTGAAAACCAAAAAAAAAAGAAAACCAAAACAAACAATTTTTTGTCATCATGTCTCCTCACAGAAATCGAAACCTTAACTAGGATAAACACAACACAACCCACAATGAGCTAGACCCTTACACATCAATCATTCAGCAGGAAAATGCCCCACCCTCTTGCATTTTCTCCGTTGACATTCCTCTTCTGAGATAAGTCTAGTGTGCGCCAAAGTTGTCCTAAAACACGAACAATCACATACTTCTTCTCGTTCTCCCTCTAAAATGGCCACGTGGGTGGGCCATGAGGTCAGTTCATCTGCAAACTTGAAATGTTTGTGAACACATCAACCTTGAAAAAGTCTAGCACATACAACTACGATGATGAGAAGGACTGGAAACGCATAGAAGATAAGGTCTGAGCTGTGCTTCTCACTGCTCTGTGGAGTCAGAGCTCACAGAAGCAGGTGCTGTGTCTTTTAACTTACCTGGCCTGAACCTGGGAAAGCCAAGGCAGTCCCAGCCACCCCAGCCTCCTCTTTCCAGCATCTCTAAAAAATGTAGTGATGGTTTGTAAATTTCTGTATTAGGCCCCTCCCATCTTCACCACTTACAGCCTCCTGGTATTTGGCATTTGCACACTTCCCCGTGCAATTATCCCGGGCTGCAATTTCTATGGCAAAGTAGACAAAAGCACATTTTCTCCCTCTGTGGATGTAATTTTGACGATTACCCAGCAGGTATACATAGGGACAAGGCTATCACTTTGAAAGAAGAAAGCAATCCTCTGAAATTGCATCAAAGGCAAACTCAGAGCCACAGTGCGTAAAAAAATCCACCAATAGTAAGGTCAGAATTACAATGCCAATCTGGAATGCTATCCCTGATATTCATTGACTTTCATAATCAAATAGACTGTTGGCCTCCACCCTGATTAAACAGCTAAGGAAAGGAAGACTGTTGATTATAGAACATCCATGGTGGGCACAGGAGGAGATATTTTAATGAAAAGATCAAGAATAGATGTACTACAAGATTAAAAAACAAAACCACCCACTTTGGGAGCAAAGGCTCCACATTAGACCCATCAAACAGCTCTTGTTAGGATGGCTCATGCCCATTCTTATGCTTTCATCTGTACACCGCACCTTACACGGTCATTTACTGGCTCCTTAAATGACACGAGAGAAAGCATTATCAGCATAAAGAAAATGAATAATTAAAGTGATTCTCAACAGAAATTCACCAGATAAATGTCCCTAATCACCATTCTTTGATCACAAATGTCACCCATCCTTAATGGAATCACTCAAGCAGCTTTCTTACCAGGGAAGGATCCTATCAGGTGCTGCAATTTAAGTCCTCATGCATAATCAATGAGAGATTTTCAAAGACTATCCAGAAAATAGTAATTTATGGGCGAAGGAGGTAGTGTCTTTTGGAAAAGGCTTTGAAGTCAGATGTCAATGGTTTCCTAGGAGCAACACGACAGCGCCGTCTTGGTGCCAACATCTGGTCCACAACTGACACCCCTTTCTACTCAGGGACAACGACCACCACTCAGCTTCTCATCTCTGACCCCAGGCTCCAAGAGCTTCATTATCTAGAACCTGTCTTTGTAGGGAAAATGTCATGTTAGGTACATAATAACTCTTGATCAGTTCAGTGACTCTCCCATGGCAACGGCTCAGACAGCTCAGCAACCTATCCCAGCAAGGCCACCAGCACACTTGACTGCTGTTCGAATGTCCCCAGGAACTGGAAGGTTTCCTTTTGACATTGTAATGACGCTCAGCTTTATTCCCTGGATTCCTATCTGGCATGGGATCCAAGCGTAGGGTACCCAGTTCCAAGATTAAACAATAGAAAACTATGTGATTGTTTTTGAAACCTGTCATGGAAGCTGCTGGAAAATTTCAAACTCTCCTACTCAGCTTCCTGGAACAGGAACTATGCTGACCAAAACCGAGATTTTAAAAAAGACCCATCAGTACAGAGGCTTAAAGTATTCATTCTGACATAGACATACAGGGACAATTAGATCCTGATTTAGTAAGCCAGCTGCTTATAAAACTCTGAACTCTCCACTGGGTTTATCTCCTTTAACTATGGAAAGAAATGTCAAAAATTAGATCTATTATTTGGACTTTATCAAGGAAATAAAATCAGAGTTTTTAAATAGTAACTTAAATAAAGTTATCTATTTAAGGCATTCCTAAGATCTTCCTGTTAGGACAGACATGAGTTCAATGGTGACAGTTTTAGAATAAAAGAGTAAAGTCACACGCCATCCTACTGGGCAGCTTTTGAAGAAAGGGCTCTTATATAAGGAGGGAAAAGACAGGAGCTCGCAGAGAACACAATAGCATCAAGAGGCTATGGATACCACACTGAACTAATTGTGCCCTGGGGCTTGAAAAATCACCAACATTTCTGGAAGCTAACCTTATATATTTTGATTTTGATTTGACTACTCAGCATGAAATGGGCTGTAACTCAAAAAGCTGTTGAAAAATAATCCATGTTTTCTCCTTTCTATTAAAGGCAACTAAGGCTGGGACTGGTATATGAGACTACACTGACACTTACATAAGCTGATATTGACTGAAGGCCGGAGTTTCGCCACCTCTCACTTTCCTGCTCATGATAGACAATGGACTAGATTAGCCCCAATTAGAACAAACCCTTCCCAATGCCTGTTTCTAAGCTAAATAAATAGGAGCTAATGTCAGAAGTATCTTCCTCATTCAGGATATTTGATTTTGTTTTGTTTATTTAACAAAAAACAAACAAAAAAAGAACAAACCTCTTCCAATTCTGGACAATACACATTTCCAATTGTAACCAATTAACAATAGGAATCTTACCATAAAAATACCCAAGTAGACCAAGGATATATTTTTAATGGTGAAATAAAGATTGAAGATGGGGGTGGGAATGAGTTTCACAGAATTAGAATGGTAAGGAAACTTCACCAGGGATCTCCCAGACTAATGGAGGAATGCTACTCAGCAAAGAACATGGTCAACTCTGTTCCCTTCAGTTAGTTTCAAGGCTACAGTCCATAGTGTCTGTAGGGTAATGTGCCAACTGAGAATGACTGACTAAATGAAGATGAAAACATTCAAGAAATGTGTCTTTAAATTTTAAGTGAAGATGAAAAATTCAAGAAATGTGTCTTTAAATTTTATTTACCGTGTATGTGTGCGTGCATGCGTGTGCATGTGTGTGTACGTGTGTGCGTTCATGCCACAGCACCTGGGTAGAAGTCAGAGGTAACTTTGTGGAGTTGGTTCTTTGCTACAACCTTTAGATGGTGTCCAGGGATCACACCCAAGTCAGACTTGTGTTGCTGGCACTTACCCACTGAGCCATCTCACTGCCCTGCAAAACTGATCACCTGATTGTTGAGTGAGGTAGGATGTAGGATGTTCTCCTCTATGCTGTGAATGTGGGTTTCTCTCATTGGTTGATGAGTAAAGCTGTTTTGGCTAATGGCCAGGCAGGAAATCCAGAGATAGGAAGGGAAAGAAGGTGGAGTCAGAGAGACACCATGTAGCCGCAGAAGGAGCAACATGCCAGGCATCACCAGTAACCCATAGCCATGTGGCAATACACAGATTAATAGAAATGGGTTAATTTAGTTGTAAGAGCTGGTCAACAATATGCCTAAATCATTGGCTAAACAATTACAATGAATATTAAGCCTCTGAGTGGTTTTCTTATAAGTAGGCAGAGAGAAACCGGTCCAGAGGCACTGGGCAGGACAGAGAAAAGTATCCATTTACAGAGGTAGAAGGTCAAGAGAGAAGAAACCAGGTTATAAAGACCACAGTGAGAACACTATGAAAACATTTCTTCCCCTCTGGCAGTTCTGAGGATCACCTTCAGGCCATCACAAATTATAGGCAAGCACTCTGCCACTGAGCCTCACCACTGATCACAGGATACCTATTTTATGAATGGTGCAGAATAAAATTCCAAATTGGAAACTAGTGTATAACATAAGACCAAGCCCACAAGTTCAGTGTAGGTGGCTTTGGGGGTGGGCACAGGTCAGGCTTGCTGTCCTACCACCTGATAAAGTCAGTTGAGATTCTTCACTGGGAGTGGACTGTGTCTCCTATGGAAACCACAAATCGGAAGATTACCTCAGCCCAACTCAATACTCATCTACCATTTCTCAAGGCTCATTTTGAATAATGTTTAGATAACAGTTTTAATAATTAATTCTTTCTTGAGGGAAAATATTCCATGACAATGTTTATTATTCCACAATGTTTATTATTGTTGGCTGTGATCTTGAAATTTAATCCTTACCATAGTCAGGATGAGTGAGTGTGTGTGCATGTGTGAGTATGTTTTAAGGCAGGGCCTTATGAATCTTAAGCCTCAGACAGTACTGAAATTCACTATATAGCTGAGTCTAATGACTTTGAGCTCCTGATCTCTCTCCAGCCTCCTCCTTTGAGTAAATATTGATAAACATTTCTCTAATCTGTTGCTTTCCACAGATGTGCAAGCTAAACCCAAGGGAGGTGCTCAGTTACACACTCAGAGACACACAGTCGGTGGATGGCAACATCAGGGCCGCTCTCATCCCCCTCTTTGCCCTGTGTCGTTCCAGGACAATCTCTGCTAATAGTCCCAACCCAGGTGGCCATTCCTTGGCCAGGATCCGAGAAGCAATGAGTATCCCTTGTGCTTGTGTGATCTTGCGCCTACTTATATGATTTCTTGGGTTCTCATTGTACCTCCTTAGCACGATGATAGATGAGGTAGGTGTGAGGCATGGGTATCTGCATGGCCCTGTGGTTTCCTTAGCACCGATTCTAATGCCTAATCTACTTTGTCAGTGCTCAGCAGACTTCAGTTATGGAACAGATTTGACATAAAAGGCTGATTCATCCAATCTTTCATACCCTCGTCCTATCCACACCATGAAAATAGCACACTAAAGGGACAAAATGCTGTCTCATCTATATTCCCAAAAAAGAGGAGGAGAATGAGATTTACCCCTTCAGCTGGGGACATAGTTTTACCCTATTCACCTCCTCTCTTTATCCCCAATGGAATCTGACTGGTAAAACAGCATTTTTTTTTACTGATTTAATAAAATTTCTAGATCGTAACATTTCATGATAAATGATAAAAGAATATTCAAAAGGTGGCCAAACTCAATGCTCTAAAAATGCTTTGCAAATGCCAATTGCGGCTAATTGTTTCCAAGTTCACACATTCTGTTTCTTTTCAAAATTACTATTTATTTTAATCACACAAACTTTTAGAGTATAGGAAATATTTTGATACCCATGTAATGGTCACAGTGGTTAAAATATCAATCTCTTGAAACACTAAAAATTGACTAATATAGTAATTATGTATATGTTCGTAGAAAATAGATCAGAATGGGATATAATATTCTTCAGAACTCACAAAATGCATGAGAATCAAGCAACTTAATGTTAAGTAAACAGCCAGGGTCTCCTTAAGAGCTTTCCTGAGTGGCTCTTACACAACCCATTTTCCTGAGTGGCCATTAGAGTCTGGTCACAATATCATGACATAGAATGGAGTAATACTGAGCTCTATCCTTTACATTCTTCCTGACAACAAACTCTACCCTCTGTACTCAACTAAAACCAACAGGAAGACCCCATCTTGTATTCTAATGGTCAACTGAATTCACTTGGGGGTTTGGTCAGCTCCTGGACTATCCAGCATCACAGAAATAAACACTAAAAAGAAGTATTTTATGGCTACTTTCCTGCTAGATAAAGCAACAATAAGAGTTAAATAATGAAACCTTCAAGCCATACAAGTAGAGAGTATTGGAGCTGATGGGAAGTTTGGCATGTATGCTATAACAGCATATTTCTAGTAGGAACAGGGATGCTCAGCTGTGGCATGCTTTGTTCAAACAAAACAGGAAAAGAAGGAGCTACCAATACATCCAAGAATGTGAATGACTGTCAAAAGCATTATGTTGGGCAAAATAAGCCAGGCAGACAAGAACACAGCCTGTACCATTCCATTAAATTCCAGAACAACAAACAAAGCAATGATGGCTAGGCTATGAATGAAGCTATTGGTGGTAAAAAGTCACTGGCGGTTCTGAATGTGTTTGGGTTCTTGACTGAGCTGATGGCCCCATTGTATCCAGGTATATAAAACTCAACAAACTGTGTACATAAAAGCTATTCTTTTTTATTTCTGTTAAGTTGTATCTTAATAGACTTGCTTAATAATAACTTGTTCAAGGTCACATAAAGAGTGAGAAGAACTGGATATAAATGGAGACTGCTTTTCCATTTCCTGACAGCCCAGACCCAGATAATCACACAGAAACTATATCAATTGCAACACAGTTTGGCCAATAGCTTAGGCATATTCCTAGCTAGCTCTTACATCTTAATTAACCCATTTCTATTAATCTGCGTATCACCACGAGGCTATGGCCTACCTTCTGGTGTCCTTCTCCTTCAGCAGCTACATGGCGTCTTTCTTGTCTCGGCCTACTATCTCTATATATCTCTTTCAGCCTGGCTATATTCTTCCCTGCCATAGGCCAATGCAGCTTCTTCATTAACCAATGGTAATAAAACATATTCACAGCATACAGAGGGGAATCCTACATCAACTGGCACTGGGGTTCTGTCCATGGGCCTACCAAGAAAGGACTGTTTGGTTCTGAGAACAAACCTGGTTCTTTTTGCTTATAATGGAAATCCACTTCCCTGAACCAAGTCTTGGAATGAATGACCCTTCACCCATGGTAACTGACAATGAATGCCTATATGAGGCTGTATCACAAATAACATGAGATTTGGTGGGGTCCAGAAGTGAATCTGAAACATTAAATAATCAGCTCAAAGCCACCAGAAGGTAACCATGATTCATATCAGTTTTAAGGAAGACAAAATAGTGATCCCGAGTCCCATAAAGAAAAAAGCAGGAAAGAAATGAATGAGCTGAAGAACATCAGGTGTCATTGGTAATTCTAGAAGCCACACACAAAGATGAACATGCACCCCATGTGGTTCTTTTCAAACCTACAGAAGACATAAGCATGGCACACAGTAGTTATAATGTGGCCTTAGCATATGTAGTAAATATATAATATATATATTAAAATCATGCAAATGAAACAGGAAAATGGCTGCCAAAATTTACCATGTATCAGGGAATTTCTTAAAGCAGGGTACCAAAGTCCTGATCTCCAACAGTGGAATCCTTGGTTAATAATAGTGGTAAACTATACTGAAAAGTCCATTGGGAATATTTATAATTTTAGTTTTCAAAGTAGGATATGTATAGTTGTTGGTTGCTTGATTTTTTTCAAAAAGAAACAATTCTTAAATTTCTTAGCTGTTTAGCTTTTGCTAAGTATAAAACATTCTTTATGGCTGGCATTACTTTCAAAAATATTTTTACTTACTGTTGTGTACTTCTTAAACCATTCACTGCCATTCTGAATTCTAAAGCGCTTCAAGAAAATATATACCATGTTTGAAAATTAGTCTAAACAAGCATTCGAGCACTTGAGAAATAGATAAAGCAGAAATGAGTAGTATAAATCTTTGTCATGAGAGTTCATACCAGTTAGGGAAAACTACAGAAAGAACAATGGATGTCACCAGTAAAGTCTTCTTCAAAGTACAGATGAATTTAGAAACTACTGATCATTTTGGGTTGGGTTGATACTTGCATCTCATTTTTAATCAACTGAAGTATCCAAGTAATGATAACTTTAATGTCCTTTACTTCTAGGTAATATAATGTTCTGAGGCCTGGAGTGTTCCCTGTGCTCAAATTTAAGTACATTAAAGGGGAATTATTCATTAGTGTATGGTATATACTCAAGGCTTCTAAATTTCATTTTACTCATTTGTACTAATTGACAGATTAGATCCCCTGGAAGCAATGAAGAATTGACTAATAGGCAATTGCTTTATATGTCAGTGTGGGCATTTCCATTTCTGAGTCTTTAGTCTCATTAGATGGCTAATATTTCTCTGGCTGTTTAACAATGGAGAGAGAATTGACTACTTTGGGCTATTGATGATATTTTCCAAAAATGGGAAAGACTACATTAATGTTCCTGACCCCCACAAATGCAGACAGTAGTTTCACTAAGAAATATGCTTATTGAAATGATGGGTAGACAGCTTGACTCTTGCTCCTTGTCTCTGCCAAGCCCTGAATATGTTGTCTAACTTCTCTGATATTTGGTTCCCTAACCTATGCAATAGAGATGTTGCCATCTGGTTGGCAACAGGATACTAGGATGCTGTGCAGTCCATGAGCAATGCCTATATTGATATTTCTCATGCCACTCTATACCCAAGTTCTACTCAGTTATCAGTCATGGCATCATCACCGACATCACTGTCCTTGAGCAGAAACAAAGTGGGTGTTTGCCTAGAAAATGGCAACCTGAGGGTTATATGCAGATCAAGGCTAGTGGGTTCCATGTATTGTATTAGTTTGAAATCACCATTAAAAACCATGACAGTGGTGTTTTGAATAAAAATGACCCCCATATGTTCATATATTTGAACACTTGGTCCCCAGTTGGTAGAATTGTTTGGGAAGAATTAGGAGATATGACCTTGTTGGAGGAAGTGTGTAACGAGCAGTTGGATTTGAGGTTTTAAAGCCCACACCATTCCCAGTTAACTGCCTCCTTCTGGTGGGTCAGAAGTAAGCTCTCAGATACTGCTTTAGTGCCATGCCCCCCTGCCTGCTGCTATGGTGCCCAACATGATGGTCATGGAATCACTCTTTGAGACTGTAAGTCCCAATAAACTCTTCCTTCTATATGTTGTCTTGGTCACCACAAGAACAACACAGTGTCAGAAGGTAACCCCACCTACCAAGGTTATCTCTAGAAAAATCAAACTAGGAAATAAGCAAGTTTCATTACTTTAATATCTGACAGAATATATCTCAAAACTGGGCCATATCATACTGCTTACAGGAATAACTCATCAAAAGAATATTACAATTTTGAATATATAGACATCAAATGGAATTATACTCAATTTCATGAGGCTAAGGTTACTTGATGTAAAGTCAGAGATTAACTCTAATCTGGTAATAATGTGTGATTTCAATACCTTGCTCTCACCAATAAAAATATATTAACAAAAAACAAACAGAAGCATTAGAGTTAAATTACTTCATAAATCAAAATGACTTAATAGGCATAAACACAATATTTGATCCAAATGCCACAGAATACACATTCTGATCAACAGCTCATGGAATTTCCTCTAAAAGAAATCATATATTAAGCACACAAAGCACGTCTTGAAAAATATAGGAAAATTCAAATAATTGCTTATATTCTATCTGACCATAATGGAATAAAGATAGAAATCAACAGCAAGAAATCACATAAAATTCTCAAAGTCATAGAGATTAAGCAATGCATGCAACATAAATTCCATATCTAAGGCTCAGGGAGCATTTCAGAAGGTGGGGGTGGAAATGTTGTAAGAGCCAGAAGATCAGGGAGTTTGCTGTGAGATTGTTTCTCCTACGAATGTCAGAAGCTACACCCACAATGTCTCACCAACATGACTGCCTAACATGAGCTAAACCAGGATGATAGTAATTGAGATGCCAGTGTGGACAGAAAAAGCCCACAAGACCTCAACCCTACACAAAGAAATCCCCATAACTACATAATGCTAAGAACAGGGTAAATATTCTTTAAGAGCATAGAGATTGGGCACCCAATACCAAATAGTCAGCACTGAAAGCACACATGCAAGTTACATAATATGGACTGAGTTGGTTATGCTTTTGGAACTAGGAATACATATGTTTATAGATAAGATACATCTGCATGTATGTGAAACAGTTAATAAAACAGAAGTCATAAATTTGAAAGAAAATATGGAGGGTTGTATGGGAAGGCTTGAAGGAAGGGAAAGGAAGGGGAAATTTATGAAATTATACTATAACCTTGAAAAATATGAAAGGAATACATTTTAAAATTGAAGACACAAATTACCAAAACTATGGGATACAATGAAAGAAACCCCAACTTCATAGCCACAAGTGCCTACATTAAACACCAGAACAAGTCTCAGATAAATAACTAAATAATGCAACTTAATGCCTTGGAAAAATGAGGACAAAATAAACCTCAAGGCACTAAACACATGAAAAGGCTTATGATTAGGCAGAAATTAATGAAGTAGAAACAAAAATTACAAAATTTAATGAAATGAAGAGCTGGTTCATTGAAAAAATCAAGATTGCTACTCTGAGCAAAATAAACCAAGAGAAAAAGACAAAGATTAATAATACTGGAAATGAAAAGCGAGAATTTAAAATGGACATAAAGGGGATTCATAAAAGTGTAAGGATATACTTTCAAAAACATATTCCATTAAATTGGAAAATATAAAAATAATTGGTGATATACTATAGTGGTATATTATTTGTATTTTAATAAATAAAGCTTTCCTGAAGATCAGAGGGCAAAGCAGCCACACTAGTCATCCATACAGGCCAGGGAGTGGTGCTACACACCTTTAATCCTAGAATTTGGGAGACAGAAACAGATCTATGAGTTCAAGGCTACCCTGATCTACATAAAATCAATCCAAAAAGAGATCCAGGTGGTGGTCATTCACACCTTTAAACCCAGTGTATGGGAGTCACACACTTTTAATCCCAGCACTAGGCAGGTGGAAGACAGGCGAGATATGGCTGGGTGGAGAGAGGACTATAAAGGGGAAGAGATGGGAACTTGCTGGAGTATGGAGTCTGAGGATTCATGGAGACAGGATCTTGCCTTTTCCGTCTGAAGATTTGGTAGAGGTAAAAGGTCTCTCTAGTGGTTGGCTGCTTTTATTTTCTGATCTTCAGGTTGAACCCCAATATCTATCTCTGGATTTTTATTATTTGTGCTATAATATTCTAGTCCCTTATGACTTACCAAAGATAAACAAAGATGAAATAAACAATGTAAACAGATCTATAGTAAGCAATGAGGTTAATATAGTAATTAAAATCACATAACCAACTGTAAAAAATGTCTTGTCCCAGAAGGATTAACTGAGTCAGGTCTTAAAGAAGAACTAACTCAAATCCTTCTCAAATTATTCTGTAAAACAGAAAAGAAAAGAATTCTTTCAAATTCATTTGAAAGCCACCATTACTCTGATACTCAAAGCAGAAATATACAACAAAATTAGAAAATGGTAGATACATTCCCATGAAAAACTTCTATCTCACAGTTTCCATGGCTGTGAAGAGACACCATGACCATGGCAACTCTTATAAAGGAAAACATTTAATTGGTCAGGCTTACAGTTTCAAAGGTTTAGTTCATTATCATCATAGTGTGACACACTGGCATGCAAGAAGACATAGTGCTGGAGAAGTAGCTGAGAGTCCTATATCCTTACTCACAGAAAACAGGAAGTGTTCTCAGACACAGGAAAGTGTCTTAAGTATCTATAAAACCTCAAAGCCTGCCTCTACAGTGACACACTTCCTCAACAATACCATACTTACTCCAACAAGGTCATACCTTCTAATAGTGCCACTCCCTTTGGGGGACATTTTCTTTTAAACTACAAGATCTATGCGAGAGTTATCATTACAATAAATATAAATAGATTTAAAGAACACAGAAAAGTTCATTCATCATGATCATGTTGACTTCATTGCAGAAATGCAGGAATGACTCAACCTAAGAGAATTAATAACTAGTATATTTCATAAATAAACCCAAGAACAGAAATTACTTAATAGTTACAACACAACACAGAAAAAGCCTTTGACAAAAGTCCAACATCTCTTCATGATTAAAACTCTGAAGAGACTATGAATGAAGAAAACAACTCTCTATACAACTGAGTCTAAAAATGACAAATCAAAGCAACATTATGGCAAATGAAATAAAATCTCAAAGTATTCCCACAGGAAGATGACAAAGGAGTCTCTCTATGGACTCTTGACTAGTTTATAAAGTTTGAAATCTTAGCTAAAGCAATATGACAAGAAAGGGCAATAAACAGATTCAAACAAGAAGATGATGACGTAGTTCTTTACATGAGACCCTAAATACTCCACCAGGAAACTCCTGGAGCTCATAAACGATTCTAGCAAAGTTGAAGGATACAAAGTTAACTCATGAAAGTGAGCTGCTTCCCCTAATAACAGACATTTGAAAAAGAAGCCAGGGAAACGATCCCATTCACCACTGCCTCAACAACAACAAAACACAAACAACTAAAAATATTGGAATAGAATTAACCAAAAAAGTGAAAGATCTCTACAAAGAAAAGTTTAAGATACTGGTAAGGGCCACAAAGAAGACACTGGGCTATGGAAAGACCTCTGATGCTCATGGGTTGGAAGTGTAATATTGGGAATATGGCCATCCTGCCAAAAATCTATCTAGAGCTTCAATGTAGTCTCCAACAAAAATCTAATACCATACTTCACAGAAATATAGAAACATGCTAAATTTATTGGGGAAACGAAAAAGGCCCTTAGTCAAAGCAATCCTGCTGTAGGAAGAAGGTTGGAGGTGTCACTGCACCTGATTTCAAGTTATACTTATCATAGTGATAAAACAGCATGGTACCGACACATTCAGACAAGCAGAAGAGAACAGAAGACCAAGACATAGCCCACACACCTGATTTTTGACAAAGATCAAAATTACACATGGAGGACAAGATAATATTCCAATGATACTATTTTTCATTTATTTTTTTTGAAATTTTCTTACATGTATAAATGTGTCTGGGCCATATTCACTGTTCATTCCCACGTCTGCTAGATCCCTGTCCTCCATGTTCCTCTCCTCCCTCTCCTATTATCAACCAAGATCAATGAGTACTGCTCACTCTGCATGGGTGTGGGGCATTCTCTACAGCAAGGTCTGTCTCCTACACTTCCGAAGAACTCACTCGTCCTCCCCCTGTAGCCACCAACTGTCAAAAGGGATTGGGACTGTGTGCCCTTCCTCCATCCACACAAAGACACCATCTTCAGGAATGATGTTGGAAAAACTGGATACCCACATGTAGAAGAATACTGATTTATATCATTCACCATGCACAAAATACCAACTCCAGGAATTCAAAAACACTCATGAAAATGTCATAATGGAGCCCGTGGCAGTGATCAAGCACCATGACCAGGGAACATACAGAAGAAAGTTTGTTTTGGTTATGGTTATAGAGAGCTGGAATTCATAATGGCTGTGACAGCATCCATGACCTTGGGTGGCAGCAGAAGCAGAAAGCTGACAACTCATGCCTTCAACAGCAAGCACAAAGCAGAGAGAGAACTGCATGTAGGTGAGGCTTTTATTATCAATCAAAGCTCATCCCCAGCGATGGATGTCCTTCTTCCAGCAAGGCGTCATCACCTAACCTCCTCAAACAGTGCCATTAACTGGGCACCTAGTATTCAAATTCCTGAGACCATCTGGCCATTTCTCATTCAGATCATATACTTATTATTATATATAATTAATGTATGCTAATAAAGACATTTTAAAAAAAGCAAGAAATGTGTTGCAGTATGATGGAAAAGTCAGAGAATCTCCTAAGCCACTTTATAGCAGTGCATTTTGTATAAAATAGGCGAGATAGACAAGTTCATGGAAAAACAGCTTAAATCTCCCAAAAGTATGAAGCTCCAGAACTAGATGGTTTCTTACCAATGAATTCTTCCTAAATAAGACCAGCCCACCACTCACATATTTAAGGATCAAAAATAGAGGTAAAAATATCTTTGAACATATTTAATAATACCAGCATAACCCTTATAATGAAACTAAGAACGTTGCAAGAGAAATTAAGGCCCCAAACTGCTTCATTAATAAAGACACAAGCAAACACACACACACACACACACACACACACACACACACACACACACGCCCTTAAAATATTTTAGGATATTCATTCCAGAAATATATAAAACTAAAACATTGCAGGAAAATGAAGTTTCTGTGAAATGTTGTATTGATATTTGAAAATCATGGACTGAAGTTTAATGTTTATTAATGAAAACTGAGGTATTAGGATCACAGCGGTAAAGTAAAAACATTTGATGAATGTCATCATCCAATCGTAAGAAAAACTACTAGCAGATTATAAAAGACAAACAAGTATCTCATTTTGATGTCTCGCGTTATCTGAAGGTTTGTGAAATGAGAATGGAGAGGCTATGGCTCCACTTGAGTCTGCAGTGCGGGGACGGATCACCACTGTAACAAGGCAGGCAGACAAGAGGTGAGAAGAAAGGAACTCTCACTGTTTGCGGATGATGGGGCTCTCACACAGAAAACCCCCATACATTTGCTGGAATTAGACTGCTAAGTAAATTTAACAAATCAATCAGATACAGGCTTGGGGACATGACTATTTACAGCTAAAATTTTAAATGATCCTGTTTATATTCTGGTCTCTTATTGTCACATAAATCTTTCACCTTTCACAATGACCTAATGCCCTCCAAACCACAGGTCCTTAGGAATAAATTTAAACAAATATGTGTGCGACTCCTGAAAGAAACCTAGGAAACCTTCCAGAAAGAGTCAGGTACAGCCAAAGAATGGTGTGCAGCGTGGATGGGGGCAGATGCAAAGATGTACTGTTGCAAACGGTCTCAGGGAAATTGACAATTTGATTCTAAAATTTATGTAGAAACACAAAGGGTCAAGAATAATGAAAACGGTCTTGATCAAAAATGCGAAAAATTTCACTACTAGCTATCAAGACCTACCATAAAGCTATAGAAAACAGTGTGCAGTGAAATAAAGAAAGAGCAGCATTAGGGTGAAAAGTGTAGATTCAAGACAGGAACATAAAGACATGCCTGGAAACTACCTGATTTATGAACAGGATTACTGAAATTCTCTTTTAAATAAATGATACTGGATCAACTAGTATTCATATAGGCAAAATCTGAAAATTAACCTCTCTATCACAGTTTGCAAAGAATTGACAACAAATGCCTACATCCATAGAGGAAAGCAATGTAAGATCAACATAGTAATGTGGAAATTTATCCTGACAACCTTGGGAGAAGCAGACAATCCCAACTCATACTCAAATAACTTAAGCTAGAAAAAAACAGATTTGATGAGTTGGGCATCATTTAAAAATTAGAAAATTCTACAATTTGTTAATAAGGGTGTGGGAGTGTGGATTGGTTGAAGTGCTGTTCTGAATGTCCTAGATCATCATGACTCCGATACCCAGAACAAGACAGGCAGGAGAGGAGAAAGGACTAGCAGGAGATAATGATATTACAATGGAAATGAGGGGCTGGAGAGATGACTGAGCAGTTAAGAGTTCTTGCTTCTGTACAGGACTTGAGTTCAGTCCCAGAACCTACATCTGGCAGCCCATAACTTACTGCAACTCCAGCTCCAGGGCATCTGATATTCTCCCTCTGACTTCTGTGGGCACCTGTATGCTTGTGGCATGCATTTACACACACACACACACACACACACACGATAAATATAACTCTTAAAAATAGTCAAAACTTTTTTTAAGCAGGCAAAGAAACTAAAACATACATACTCACAAAAAAGCATTCATACAAAAGACGGACACATACATGCATACACATGCATACATACAAAGATACCAGAATTAAGCGTGAGAGGAACCAGAACAAACATCTAGGACAGCACCACTGAAATTACTTTGTTCATTTCCCCCATTTCAGTTTGCACAGAGGAACAGCGTTCTGCTTATCACACAGAAGACAGATGTGTGAGCGAGTGGAAGGCTCTCTCTTGATGTCATGCATATCCACTGAATCATATGTGCAAAGTGCTTCTCATGTCACACGTGCCTACTGAATCATGTGTGCAAAGTGGCACCTCCTTTGTGAAAAACAAATGCATCACAGAGCCTCTTTACTGGCATGTCTCTGGAAGTCCCATGTTTGTGAAACCGTGACGTGGAGTCATTAGAGGTAAGGACAGACCTTGCTGGGATCAGTCCTTGCTCTGCTATTGGTTGGTAACCTGGTGCTGGGAAAGTAACTTAACCTCTGAGTCCCAGCTTCCCCTGCAGGATAATGATTTAATGATGCTTTATGTAAAGTAGGTTTAGGAATGAAAATAATGAGATAATAAAAACTAAAATATCACAGAGTTCTGCATGCATTGGTAGGGAGAGTGACAAACATATTCCTGGAGCTGCAGACAATGTCTACATTGTTATATGTAAATCACACGCCACTTAACATCACTATTGCCCTTTTATTTATTAAGAAGAATTAATGCATGTGCCTAAAAGATTATAAATTTGCACAGATGCTTTTGTGTCACCCTACACATCAGACATGGATTAACTAAAATGTATACAGTGCCTCTTATATATTATCAATTAGAGAGAAGATGAAAAGCAATTACTTGGGGAACAGAATGAGATAGTCAATGCTATCAATCAATGCAGAAGCTGTGTATATTCCACAAAGAACTGAGAATTTTCACTGTTGTAAAATTTTAAGACTTCTTTTGATATAAATCCTCTCTTGGGTAGATCACAGCAGAGTAAGCCTGGACTCTCAAGACTGTGGGATGATGAAGAGAAAACAATTCCCCTAATTATTTCAAGCTCACTCTAGGTCTGAACTTTCTGCCCTAAGGCTGGCCTCCTATGTCTTTCATGTCTAGTGTCTGCCTAGAGAGCTCCTACTCACAATAGAGCCTGGAAAAGTGGTGCTCATGTTTTAACACCGCACACTCATTCCATCAGAGCTTCCTGGCTTAGTTAGGGTTTCTATTGCTATGATAAAATATCGTGACCAAAAGCAAACTGGAAGGAAAGGGTTTATTTCACTTACACCTTCAGGAAAAGGTTCATCACTGAGGGAAGTCAGGATAGTAATTCAAGGGCAAGGCAGGGACCTGGCAACAGGAACTGAAGCAGAGGCCATGGAGGGAGGCTGCTTACTGGCTTGCTCCTCACAGCTTGCTTAGCCTGTTTTCTTATACCCTCTAGAACTACCTGCCCAGGGTTGAAACCACCTACATTGAACTGGGTCCTCCCTCACCAATCATTAAGAAAATGCCCCCCCCTGACTTACCTGCAGGCCCATCTACAAAGGCATTTTCTCAAAGGTTCTCTTGACTCGGATAACTCTACCTTGTGTTATAACAACAACAACAACAAAAACCTACCAAGGACCCTCCTAACATGCAAGCAGATCCTTGCTGAGCACCAGAGATGAACTCTTCCTCATGTGTGTATCATCTAAACCAACATCCTGAGAAAAATGGCCTCCCTTGTGTCTTCCCTCCTTCTCATGGCTCTGCTATGCACACGCTATTAGAGAATAACCTTCCTAGCTGGTTGTGGTTCCCTAAGAGAAAGGCTTATGCTACTTGCCTTTCCCCACGCTGCTGAGAGGCCTGCCACACTGTGCCACTCAATAAATGGTTGCTAGATGACATTAATTATCCACGGGGCCTTACTACAGTCTGCTCTGTTCAGTGTGTCTCTTCTTGAATTATTTAGAAATGAAAACAACTGCATCTAGTTCAGTTACCTCCTTTGGAGACATTCTTTGTTCCTTATCCCCTATTGTATGAGTGTTTTCTCAACAGCCTCAGGGGTTGCATGTGCACTGCTGGCCATGGCGTTGGTGAACCTGAAGCATGCAGGAAGGGAGATTAGATGACACCTGCTGCCATTTCAGTTTAAAAATCTGAGACTCTTCTGGGGGAGAACAAATCACAGCAGGCACACATATATGCATATATGTACAGATATATGACTTAAATATACCAGGGGATCAGATACATTTTTATAATAGTTGACAACATATACCCAGAATGGTAACTCACTAGGAAATATTCACGGTTTGACCACATAGCATAGTAATTTAGTCCAGCCTACAAACAGGAATCACACTGGCTAGTAAGAAACAGAGCACAGTTCTAACAGTCTCCTCAAGATCATAAAGCATGCCGAATTACTTCTGAAAAAAAATCCCATTATTTGTGCCGAAGTGGGAGAAGCAGCTGTTCTTCCAGCAACGCTAGGCACATTTTGATGACTGGCTCAAGGAACATAAATGTCAAGGAGACTTTGGAGATAAGAGCATAAAATTCATATCTGTCTGCTTTTTTTGAGATAAATAACAGTCTGGCTTTAATGATCTTGCAAAAAGAAGTCCATAGGAAGCACCAAGGAATGGAAACAGAAAGTGTGGGTGGGAGCAGAGAAAGAGGAGGAACAGGAAAGGAGGGGAACAGAGAAAGAGGGGGAACAAGGAAAGAGGAAGAACAGAAAAAGAGGAGAAACAGGGAAAGATGGGGAACAGGCTAAAGAGGGAACAGAGAAGAGGGAAAACAAACAGGGATGGGGCCAGAAGGAGTAAGGACAGGAAAAGCATGGGAACAGGGATCCAGCAGGTACAGGGATAGAGTGGGAACAGTACCTACTTGGTCTGATGTTTTGATCCCTGCAGATGGGCATGGTACTGCTCTATGGAGTTGAGCGACACACTGCAGATGGTACATCGGTAAGTGCGCCTCAGACCTGTGGGCGACAGATAGACATGGTTAGCGGCATCCCTGCCATCAGCCCTGATGATGAATGAATCTTCTATCATTCACGAAGGCAAGTTCTGAGTATCAGAGAAGACACTGAGTCCCCTGTACCAAGGCCACTCCTGTCCTTCCCTCTAGAGCCCAGCCACCAGACTCAGCAGAAGTGGGACTGTACAGGTGTTTGGAAGCTGTCTGTCCTGTTTACAGATGGCTGAAGGGTAAAAACAAATGACTTTGAACTCAAGATAAACGTTTTGAGAATTTTCTAACTCAAGTCAAGAAGCATGCTGCCTTTTCCTAAGTTGTATAGACATGATTTTATCTCTACAGAGAAATAAAAAACAAACAAACAAAAAACCTGTCCTATTCCTTTGCCATCTCCCTTCCCAATCAGAACTGAAGTGTAACATGAGATGTTATTAACCTAGGCTTAATACTAAGTTTGTCTTATAAAATGCAAGTAACCAATAGAAATAAAATGAACCAATCCATTCTTAGGGTCTGACTTGCCATCAGAGTTAAGACCATCTATGTATTCTCCTGTTTGTTCATTTGCCTCATTAATACAGCATCAGCTTTGGGTTAGGCACCACTGGGAATCCCAAAATAGAAAAGATGCTCTTTGTTTTCAAGGAATTTAGGAAAATCTTGAGTTTTTCAGAACAACGATTTATCCGAAGGAAAATTCGTGTTACCAAACAGCATTCTCTACATCACAGTAAACTCCCATGTGATGGAGATCTAGGACCGCACATATTCCTCCTACTGCTGTAGCCCTAAGAGAGGGAGGAAAAGCGAAGCTAATGCTGAGTCCTGCGAGATAGCAGTGCACACTACTAAGTCTCAGACCCTTGCAAGGGAAGATGGGTCTATGCCAGCTTGTATGGTCTCTGGGATGTAGCGTATCATTCCCCATTGCTTCTGAAGCTTCCACTCTGCATCCTCAGCCTTGGGGAAACCAGGGAAACATAGTGAGGAAAAGGAAGAACAGACAGAGCCCTAGAGGGCAACCCAAAACTCCAGGAAGGAGAAGAACTCTTCCATATATGTCTGCGTGATAAGCAACGGGAACATCTGTTCTGCCCTAGATACGTTAGGTTAGTGGAAATTTCCCGTGTCTGTGGAAGAGCATAGGATTTCTTGACACTAAAAATTCAGGCCCTGAAAGAATGAGCCCCACAGAGGCAGTGTGAACGGAAAGTGTGGGAAAAGCAGAGTCACC
>LOJH01005027.1:3030-34982 GCA_001685095.1 Ellobius talpinus
CCTGCCTCTGCCTCCCAAGTGCTGGGATTAAAGGTGTGCACCACCACAGCCCAGGTTTTTTTTTAATTGATAAAATACAGAAAGTGACAGTCACCCAAAGGGAGATGCCAATAATCTCTGTAACAAAGTATTGAAACCTTCCCTTGGTAGAGCTACTTATTTCAGATGTCACTAAGACAATTCCATTCCCGGTTTCCTACCCAGACGTCATAAGATTTTAACTGAGCACTCACTATAAAGGTTCATGACCTTAAGTGCCCAAAATGTGAGTGGCCATAAATACATGCTTTTTAATGTCACTGATAGACTGTTTTATCAGATGATGTGCCTTTAGTATTTGATGCCTTTAAGACTCGGAGGCTTCCTCCCTGCCCCAAGCACAGAGAAGTGTTAATTGATATCAAATAATGATTGCTGAGTTAACCGTTCCCTTGCCAGCTTTAAGTCACTCTGCTGTATGTGTCTATGTGTGTGCTCTTAAAGACTGCAGCTTGGGCTGCTCTGTTGGGATTTCAAGCTTTGTAAAGTTGAGACTATTATAGTAGTCGCTCATTTTGGGTTTGCTTTTTTTGTTGTTATTTTGTTTTTAAAGACAGGGTCTCACTATGTAGCCTGGCTGTCCTGGAACTCACTATGTAGACCGGACTGGCCTTGAGCTCACAGAGATCCGACTACCTCTGCCTCCTGAGTGCTGGGATTAAAGGAATGCGCCACTAAGCCTGGCTGGGTTTGCGGTTGCAACTAGCACATTTTTTCACAGTGACAGCTCTGCCTTTGTAGCGATCCACTGCGTGAGCCATCATCATAACTGCTTATTGCTCTTGGCCGTAGCCATGGAGGTGGTTTGCAGTTTGGGCCTGATACAAATATACAGCTTATTCACATCTCTTAGTGTGCATGACCAGCATTTCCTACAGCATGGTTCTCAAAATACTGTCTGGAAACCTCTTCTTCCCAAGGGATCTTTCAGAGGGCTTTTTATGTGTGTGTATCTGCCTGTCTATATGTGTGTCACATTCATGCAGTACCCACAGGGTCCAGAAGAGGGCATCAGATTCCTCTGGATAATACTAAGATTTTTGCCAGTTAAATTCCCATTCTCTTGTACTGAAATTTGAGTGATTATGAGTGTGCACACTGTAACACATTAATACAAAAAGAAGCATAGAATCGAGTTTTCTGTGACTCCAACACTCAAGAGATTTGAAACAGATAAACCCTAACCTTTTCTCAACAGTGTAGCCATCTCAGTTTATTTTCTACTATATTAAATATAGACAATAAAAAACAAGATAACACTCACACTGGCCACTGCCTTTAATCCCAGCACTCGGGAAGTAGAGGCAGACCAATCTCTGTGAGTTCAAGGTCAGCCTGGTCTACAGAGCGAGTTCCAGGGTTATGCAGAGAAATTATCTCAAAAAAAAGAAAAAAAAGAAACCCAGAAAGCTCAAGGGGTCCTCAGTAATTTTCAGGAACATATATTGATCCCACAAAGTTTGAGAATGATTGTTTTCACCATTAGTGGAAGTACCATCATTGGCTGTGCACACATTCACAGGGTGGTGGAAAGTTTCCACAAGGTATGTGAAACATTGATCTGTGTCGCTGAAGCTGTCACTTACCACTCTGTCACGTTACCGGGTGGTCTGTGTCTTTCTGTGGCTCATAATATTAAACTTCTTTCTATTTGACCACTGGCCGCCATGGTTGTTCCTCTTCTCTGTGATGCCCGATTGTGTGTGTTGGTTTATATTGGGTTGTTTTTCTCTCTCATAGTGATTTCTAGGAGATGGTTGTGTATTCTGGACACTAAACTCATCACTTACTGTGTTTCACATATCCCATATATCTTGGTTCAGTTGGTATTTGTATTTCCCTTTTCTGATGGGTCTCAGCTCACAAAGCTTATGTTCAAGACGGTTCTGTGTATAGATCCCTTCTTTTTTTTAAACATTTTTTTCATTCTAATTTTTATTCTTTTAATTTACATACGTCTGTGTGTGTTTCTCTGTTCATGTACCATGTGTGTTCAGATGCCCATGGAGACAAGAAGGGGGCCTCACATCCACCGGAAATAAAGTTACAAATGGTTCTAAGTTGCCACATGGATTCTGGGAAACAAATCTGGGTCCTTTGCTCTTAACTGCAGAGCCCATGTCTTTAGCTCCTAAAGTCTCTCCTTGAAGGGGATCTTCTGGGGGCTAGAGCGATGGTTCAGTGCTAAGAACACTTGCTCTTGCAGATGATAGGAGTTCCGTCCCCAGCATCCACATGGTGGCTCACAACCCTTAGTTCCAGAAGGTTCCAATGCCCAATTCTGTCCTCTGGGCAATGCACACATACACATAAGAAAATATGTCAATAAATGTGATCCTTTTGTATCTCTTTGGTCTTTCACTAGTGTAGGCTTAGAAACTTATTCACCTACTTTTTGTCTATGATAATTCGCTTTCTGTAAGTCTTGAGTCCATTTAGGATTGCTTTTTAAATGTCTTGTGAGTCAAGGACACAACTTTTGGTTTCTGTATGTTTTGTTGTCTGTACATTTTTCACACGCTCTCCCTCTTTCAGTTGGCAGTGTGGTATCTGTCCTGTCCATATATGTCATGTGAATATATGTCCTGTCCCTTTATGTGTGCTTCTGCCCGTTTACCTGTTTGAGGCCAGCACGATTTTGCAGTAAGCTTTCCCAGCAGGCAAAGCACGACTTCACCATATTCTTAAAATGTGTAAAGTGTTCCTGATGCTTTCTTTCATATATGATTCAAACTGTTTTCTTTGACTTTTTCAGACCAAGTGTCACTATGTAGGCCTGACTGACCTGAACCCATCTGTAGACCAGGCTGGTCTGAAACTCATGGAGATCTTCCTGACTCTGCCTCCTGAGTGCTAGGGTTAGAGATGTACACCACCACGCCTGGCTCTAGATTTGGGTTTTAATAGGAATCATTTGGCTGTATTGATTGGAGAAGTGTTAACCTCTTTATGGTGCTGAGCCTCCTATCCATGAAACTGGTACACACCCCCAATTGTAAGTCTCTAAGACAGTCATTTTCAACCTTCCTAAATGCTGTGACCTTTAATACAGTTCTTCATGTTGTGGTGACCCCCCCACCATAAAATTATTTCATTGCTACTTTAAAACTGTAATTTGCTACTGTTGTGAGTCATATAAATATCTGATATGTGGGATATCTGATATGCAACCCCCAAAAAGGGGTTGTGACCCACAGGTTGAAAACCACTGCTCTAAGATCTTGCGTATTTACTAGATTTACTCCTAAAAATCTTATCATTCTCATTGTTTCAAAAATGTCTTTTCCACTTTCTCTTGCTATATAGGAATGCAACATGGGTTTCACACCTTTTTCTGTATTCAGCTGTCTTGCTAATTCCTCTTGTTTTCATGGATTTTTATGAGTGAACCATCATAACCTTTTCAGAATGAAAACGTTTGGTGTGTGCTTTTCAGTCGTTGCTTCAGTTTCTTCTTTCTTGTCCTAACGTACAACTTTGATTTCCTACATAACACAGAGGAGGACCAGTGACAGTGGGCGTCCGTGGGTTTTCCTGGTTTTAAGGGAAGACTTCCAAGGTTTCTCAACTAGCCAGATATCAGCTTTTGTATTTTCATGAATGTGCACTATAAATTAATCAACAGCTTTTTCTGAATCTATTGAGATAATCTTAGCACATTCCTCCTTGGATCTGTTTATTGAAAAGCCTTTTCTTTCCCGTGGAGACCTGTTTACATGTGGGCAGAGACGAGAATGCTACTTGAGTATACTTAGAACAAAAGAGAATTTAACTTATTGGCCCTTTTGGAATTTCACCAAGATTTGGTCCATCTTGAAATATGTGACAGTTTAACAGGTCACTGTATCTCATGCTTTGTCTGTAATGGTCACAGAATGTTAAAAAGCTGATTTTAATGCACCGGGTCCAAGATGAGGCCAGAGATGCCACTACATCTCCATCGAGTGCCTGCTGTTGCTACCCGTTGCCAGGTCCACCCACATCTGAGAGGCCAGGGTGCAGCAACCTGCACAGGATGCTGGTCCTGTTTTAGACTTGTAACCATGAGTCTCTTAGCCTCCTGTTGTAAATGAGAAACAGCTAAGTCCAGAGAAGATAAGAGGGAAAACATTGAGAGTACTAGACCAGACGCTGTTTTCGCAGGAATCTTGAATGGTGTCTATGGGACCACGTTGCCAACAGGCTCTCTAACATCAGCAATTAAGGTTGTAACCATGGTATCTCTCCCCACCCTTCCTGTCCACCCTCCGTAGCTTGATGTCGTTGGCGACGGTGCCGTGGATGACTATGAAAAGCAAAGGCCGAGCAGAAAGCAGAAAAGCTTAGGACTACTGTGCCAGAAGTTTCTTGCTCGCTATCCAAGTTACCCCTTGTCCACTGAGAAAACCACCATCTCCCTAGACGAAGTTGCCGTCAGTCTTGGTATGTAACCGGAGACTTGCCATCTGTGACAGTGGGAAGCAGGTTACCTGGGGTGGGCCAGAGGCTTCAGGTAGGGAGTGGACGGAGCTGCCTCCATCGCCACCAGATCTCCCTTCAGTGTGCACAGAATTCAAGGAACCCACAGGGTCAAACGGAAACTCTAGGGCTTTCAATCTTAAAAATGTTGGGGTAGGGCTATAGCTGAGTGGTAAAGAATTCGCTGATCATGTACAAAATGGGCTTACCCACAAATACAATATATAACACCATACAGGAAAAAAAACTGTGTTTAACTGTAAAAGGGAATATGTTTATGCTTACATTACAGATTAATCTCATTTTACATTTGTATTTGGAGTCTAACAATATAAGCTGGGTCTGATGGCACATACCTATAATCCCGGTACTTGTGAGACACAGGCAAGAGGACTGTACACTTGGGGCCAGTGAGATCCTGTCTCTAGAGAAAATTATACATTTTATTTTCAGTAATGCTTCAAAGAGTTTGGAACTTGTGTCATTGCCTAAATAGCAAAAAATCGAGAGCAAGACCATGAGGCTTGAAACCCTGTGCCTTGGTCTTCACGGCCAGCCTATCAGAATGGAAAGTGCACAGCTGGACATAACTCAAACAGCTAGGCTTCCTAACAAAGAAGAACGCATATGTTCACGTGGCAGGAGCTTGTGTGCCGTGGGATGCCTGCCTGCACAGCTGCAAATACATATACCGTCGCTTTGGATGAGAGACCTCTAGTGGACAGGGACTGTATTTCAGGATGATTGGATTGTTGACAGTCATTAAATAGAAGTCACACCAGGAGGTATACTGGGGTTTCCAGTTAATAAACCAGGGAGCTTTCCATATGGGGGATAAGCTAAATGAACAGTTAATAGTCGTGTTCATAGCTGTCTGTCTTCCATAACCCAAAGAAACATTCCGGAGGAGTGGGCTGTCGGTCTGAGTTACCCGAGCTGATAGCCCTTCGGACTGTTGGAAACTGAGATGATGGATAGGCACGGGCTAGGATCCGGGGTCAGCAGGGCCCAGCTCTGAACTTACCGACCTTGTAAGAGCTTTGAGAAGTTATTAACTCTTTCTTGTCTGTAACATAAACTGCCAAGATGTCACAGGGTTGAGCCAATGCGAGTAACATGCTTAACTCGGTCCTGGTGGGGTTCCTGGAAAACAGTCTTGCAGAAAATGAGGGTACCACATCATACTGTGTCCTCATTAGGATTCAGGATGTCTCCCCCAACACCAACCCACTGCCGTGAGTTCAGCTTCCATGTAGAGGTTCTTTACTGATGTTAGAGCTGTGGGGGGGGCCTTACAGTCACAGGGAGGATGAAAGAGTGGGTTATTATTCATACAACCTGCAAATCACGTCATGTCATAGCTTTCCAGAGATTTTCACAACAGCCTCCCAATGCCCCATGACGACACAGACCCACTAAGTAAAATGTGTTGCCGTCTCTTCTCATGCAGGGTTGAAAGCTAATGTCTCTCCCTAGAAGCTCTTTTCCTCAGTGATCATCTCCTGGCCTTGAGTCCGAATCCCTTGCTCCCTAATTTAAAAGGCCGCCATTTACCCAAAGATGTGCAGAGTTTCACACTGTTGTTCCCAGAGTCATGCGATATAGATTTGACTCCGGTGTTAATGAGTAAGCGTTTAAAGACCTGAGAATAACTTTAGTAAATAGAAAACAGGACCGCATTTGAGTCTTACTCTGAGCTGAGTAATGTTCTCACTCAGTTCCTAGGAAAGTAGACTTAGGAAAAAATGGTAGTCGTCATTAAGTTCTTGTATGTACAACTGGGACCACGAGTTGAATTAATAAGACCACCTCAGTACAAAAGCAAAAGAAGGCAGAATGCCAGGGAAAACCATCCTCCCAGCAAGCCGCCCAGGAGTCTACAGGCTTGAGACCTGTGAATGGAAATTCAGCACAGCCCCCTAAACAGCGAAACTTGGGCATGATTGAAATGATGAATGATTAAGCTGGCAAGGGGCTGCCATATTTGGCGTTTGCCAAAACAACCTACCAAGTGCCCAGCTGCACATTCTATCTTACTCTCAAAGCAGTCTGAATCGTCTTTCCTTTTCCCGTCTTGTGATGCCTGGCCACTAGGTGGAGACTAAACAGCTTATGATCAAGCACAAAATAACACAACAGGCAGGCATATGGCGAGCCTTAGGGTGTCTCGGTTGCATTCACATGACATTTCTAATGGGAAGGTTTATGGGATGGTACAGGCTACACAGGATGTGTTACTATGTGGAAACAGACTAAAGAACCAGACCACTCTAGAGAAGAGACTCCTGCCAGGACCTTCCAACAGGCAGCTGACGCCAAGCCTGGGGTGGAGGACAGGCCAGTCGGGGTCATGAGTGGAATCGTTCTGATTGACCGTGAAATGCCTCTTCATGTGTGTGGTGCAGAGGACTCCGGACTCTTCCTCAGTCCGGCATTGTCTTTGTTATTTGGTGTCTTTGTTCTATCTCTCAAGAACCTGAAGCTGCCCTCACTGAGTCTGTTTCTGGCAGATGCAACAAATGGAGCCTCTTTATACCCAGTTTGGGTTTTCTTCAAAGTGCCTAGAGGCTTTAGTGTAGATCCTTAGATGAGAGCAAAGGGAACAGCAGTCCCGGGGCCTGTCACTCAAAGAGTGAGTCATGGACCAGAGATGTTTAAAATCTGCCTCTACTGTGACTCTGTGTTGGTGGGGGGTTTAGGTGGCTCCAAATCCTGCACATATTTAGACAAAATTGACTGTTGAGGACCCTTTACTTCTATGCTCAAACTTAATTACTTTATAAGGGAAGTACTATACTGTGAAGAGGTTAGGTAGCTTCCTAACTTATAAGGGATAGACTGAGAACTCATGTCCAGGCAGTCTGATTCTAGAGCCTTCCACGCTTAACCAGCATACGTATTTTCAGACATTAGAAGAGAAGTCCTGCTTGGGGGCGCCCAGGGAAGGGGACGGTGAATTCATTTTCGTGGTTGGCCTGTACTGTGCTTTGTGCTTCCCTGCTGGCCAGCTTGTTAGCCAACGGTGAACAAGAGAGCAAGGAGGGTTACTGCAAGCCGTGGCAAATAAAGGACTTGTGTTCTTTCAGCAACATGAGAAGGGGACCAAACCCTTGAATCTGGAGTTGCTGGTTCAAAACCAGAGGCAATATTTACCATCTGCTTTCCTTACCAGACTGTACAGAGAGGGAGTATATTCTGTTACACCATTCAAACCCTCAAGACAAGACAGTACTCTCTGGTGATGAGGTGAGAGTCTATTTTTTAGCTCGATGATTGTTAATCTTTGCTGTCAGTGTGGTGACAGGATTTAGGCTCGTCACAGGAACACACCTCTGGGTGAACCTACCGGGGTATCTCCAGAAAGATCTGCGCAGGCAAGGCCCACCCAGAATGTGGCAGCGCAGTCCCATGGGGTAGGGGCCCCAACTGACTAAAATGAGAAGGCAGGACAGGCTGAGCGCCAGCTTTGTCTCTTTCCGTTTTCTGGCGTCCCGGCACTGTGACCTCTCCACCTCACTGGGCTGTCTCCCCCAACAATGAGTCAGAATAAGCCCTTCCTTCCATTGCCTTTGTCAAATATTCTGTCACGGCAGTGAGTCAAGGAACTTATTCAAGTCCACCAACCAATCAGGGATGCAGGTGACTCGCAGCCAGCCACTGTGTCCAGTAGGCATGCTGTTGCTAGACATTAACATCAGTCAGATAGTTCATGGAACCGTTCCAGACCCTTCGGGAGTGGATATGCAGAAATGTCCACTTGCATGATATCATTTGCCTTCTCCTTTTGCCAACAGGTGTGGAGAGGAGACGCATCTATGACATCGTCAATGTGCTGGAGTCCCTGCATCTGGTCAGCCGGGTGGCGAAGAATCAGTATGGTTGGCACGGTCGACACAGCCTGCCCAAAACCCTGAGGACGCTGCAAAGACTGGGAGAGGAGCAGAAGTACGAAGAGCAGATGGCCTGCCTCCAGCAGAAGGAGCTGGACTTGGTGGATTATAGGTTTGGGGAGCGCAGGAAAGATGGCTCCCCGGATCCCCAAGATCAGCATCTACTTGATTTTTCTGAATCCGACTACCCTTCTTGTGAGTCCACTATGAGTTCGTGAATAATGGCAAAGGGAGTGATGGTCTCTTTGAAAACTGACCACTAAGATATGAAGTGTCAGTTAGACAGCCCTGGGAAACTGGGAACAAAGTCTTTTGACAGCGGGGTGGGGTGCACCCTTGCCCTGGCTGCCAGCTGAGCTGCCCACTCCACTTCACTTGTGACAGTTCTCCTGGTCAGAATGTAGGAGCCATAGAGACTGATAACCACATACTGTTTGCCTTTGAGACTTCACACTGAAGGCATTTTCTTCCAAAGCATTTTATTCAGTTATCTTGTTTGAGTAGATTGCTAAGAGCAACCCCCATAGTTGAGTCTGTTAAGAAAGATAGACAACCCCTACTTCCCTTTGGTACCATTTAAGTGTGTTTATTTGTTTTTTAATTTCATGTCTTCATTGTTCTTCTTTACCCCAACTTCTCTGTCTCCTCTTCTCGCTGTAAGCACTGATACCCATCAGCCCCACATCCCCCCTGTTTTGAGAATGGCATATGCAGGCATCACTGACATGCTGCCGTGCACTATTGGACGCTGGCGAAGGGTAGAATAGTTTTCTTTAGCTCCACAACTTCATGTCATTTAGCTCTGCCCCATAAGGAAGTACTTATAAGCAGAGGAGACAGTCATCTTATCGGGGGTTCTGCCATCCACAGCAGCACACAGATAATCGGTGTCCTATTTGTGTAAAGGCAGGCCCTACTGTTAGGGTGCCTTCTAGACATGGTGATGACAGAAAAATGGGGTTCTTGGGTTGGGAAGATAGCTGAGGACATGAATTCAGATCCCCAGTACCAAATAAAGCCAGGCTCCTTGGTAGTGTGTGCCTATGATCCTAACACTAGGGAGAGAGAGGTAATAGGATCCCTGGGGCTCCCTAAATAGTCAGTGAGCTCCATGTTCTGTGGGAGACCCTGTCTCAACAAATAAAATTGCGAAGCAGTTGGAGAAGTCAACCTTTGGGCTCTGCACGCATGCGCTAATACCCGCTCCACGTGAGCACGTATACCTTCCACACAAACACGTACACACACAGCACATAAATGGAGTTCTTGCTTTTGAGAGGAGATTCAATGTTCTAAAAGCAGCCCCTGGTCCCTACCCTGTCCTTTTATCTGTCTGCATTCATCTTTTCAGAGCTGCTTAAGGAAACCTGCCATGTGGCTTCTATTACGTGATGTGAGCATGAACTATTAAGAGCAGTGGAAAAATCACAGCCCTTTTATGAGATGCGGGAAGATCCTTCTGATTTCTTTACGGGCTTATTTTTGTGATGTGCTTCCAGTAGGCTTCTGCCTGTTACCAGATGATCCCTCTGTCCGCTGGCGGACTGGGGAGTGGCGGAGCTCTGGGGAACTGGTAGCAAAGTCTT
This sequence comes from Ellobius talpinus, assembly GCA_001685095.1. Classification (NCBI taxonomy): domain Eukaryota; kingdom Metazoa; phylum Chordata; class Mammalia; order Rodentia; family Cricetidae; genus Ellobius; species Ellobius talpinus. Next base: position 13,004 of record LOJH01005027.1, read on the forward strand.
TCTTGTGGCAAATCCGTGTTTTGATGATTTCTATTCTCTTTCCCGTTTTAGCATCTGCAAACAGTCGGAAAGATAAATCTCTCAGAATTATGAGCCAGAAGTTTGTCATGCTGTTCCTTGTCTCCAAAACCAAGATTGTTACCCTGGACATGGCTGCCAAAATCCTCATAGAAGAAAGCCAAGACACCCCGGACCACAGTAAATTCAAAAGTAAGAGCTTTCACCTAATCCATGTATCAGCACAAAAGGGCCGGATTGCTGACGCTGCTTCCTGCCTCTGAAATAAATATATCCAGAGAGGGTTTTTATTGACGGTGGTGGATTTGGAGAAATGTAGTCCTTGTGCTCATAAAAGCCCTCCGTGCAGTAAACGGTCAGTCAGCTAATAGAACCCCCCACCAAATCCACGTCAAGCTCCTTTTCCTCCACGATTATAGTGGACAGGGCGAATCAGAATGCTCCCCCAAGAGCCCAGGAGGGTGTGATCGATTTGCTTTTCTCTTTGGTGATGCTACATCCGAGACAGAATGCCTGAGTCTTCTTTCCCCTTCTCTCCCCATCCCCTGCCTACTTCTCTGAAGGCTGGAGGTGAAAGTTTTCTACAGGTAAGCACCCAAGGAATGGCCAGGGTGGGGGTGGGGGCGGGGACAGGGCTGCTCGGAAGGAGAGAGTCTCTGGGTGTCGCACCCACGCTTGCACCTTCCTTTCCCTTTGAGCTTAGCTGCAGGGTCCGTGCCCTGGTAAGGAGCCAAGAGCTTATCATTCTCCAGTTGTGTTTTGGTTTTGGCTGGAATAATAGCCATCCTGTGGGTGAAATGATTAAGATAAATCCCAATCCTGGCAGTAACCCTGACATCAAGCAGACATGTGACCCTTCCTTCAACTCTTGACTAGAAAAGCAGACAGGCCATCTTGTCCTGTTTTTGAACACACCATCTGAGTCATGCCCCCCACACACACACTTCATACATGCATTTTCCAAAGTTTCTCCAATGTGCTTTTCGATGCAGATCTCACCCATGACACCTCTCCGGCTTGGCCGGAGTTTCAGGTGTGCACCTGCTCTCTTTCAAAACTGTACCCATGACCTTGAATCTTCCGCATCCTGTGTACCAGGAGTGTGGCTTCACAGAGACCCTAAGGAATCCCTGTCATTGTCACAGGTCAGCGCCTGTGAGACAGGCGCCACCACCTCTTGCTGGGGGACATGCGGGACAAGCTTTTGTTGGCCACATACCAGGGTGATATTCACTAAGCCTTTATTCCCTGCCTGTGCGCAAAGGGTTCTTACACAAGATGTGACGTTGTGGGAAGGGAAGGGCACATTGTCCTCCCCTGATATTTGTGTGTCTGAGTGTGCTTCGTGTGCATAGCTCTCCAGTGATACCATGACAGAGCCGTCAATCTCATGTCACCTGTCCTCTGGGAGGTTCACGTGGTAGCCAAGGAATGTTCCCTGTTATGTAAACTAAAATGCAGTGGCGTTGCACATGGCGTGACCTTAGCTGTGTTTTATATCTTCAAGCAAAGATACGGCGCCTCTATGACATAGCCAATGTCCTGACCAGCTTGGCTCTGATAAAGAAAGTGCATGTCACAGAAGAGCGAGGCCGTAAACCAGCCTTCAAGTGGATTGGGCCCGTGGACTTCAGCTCCATTGGTAAGGAGATGGGTTCTGCTGAGGCCCTGCTGTGGATTTCTAGCATTCTCCATGTCACATTGAACGTTACACTAATGACGTTGCTCTTGGGCTGATAATTACTGTCCAGCCATCGTAGGTGCAGGTTACCTCATACACATCAGGAAGGAAAACACTAGAAGACCACTGGTTTACGTAACTGCTAAAGTGTACTCATTTGTGCACTTTTATTTTGTTCTGGAACTTTTTCCTGAAAAGTTTGGGACTCCAAATTTAAAGAGACACTTCTGAACTTGGGTGATTTCCACATCCACAAAATAAGCCACTGTTTTTCAGGGAGCTCCCACATAGCATTTAAAAACTACAATCAGTTACTCACAAAGCTGGCACGAGATAAGGTACCTTCTAAATCTGATAGGGACATATCAGATGCCTTTTATGTCATTTAGTTAAAAAGTTAAACATACCACGATTTTGCTAAACCATATCGAAGGTACAGTTAATATATGTTCAGAGAGGGACTGGATTTTCTGTGCAAGGGACTTTACATGCAGTCATGCTGTCTGAGCACCAGCCATTTAGATAATGTTTGAATTTCCCTTTCCATGTTGGTATAGTGATACAAATTTGTGCCACATAACTAAGGCTTATAAAAGATACGGCTCTTTACCTCCTTGGTAACATATTAGTGTTGGAGGAAGGCCGCTTGTTCGTCCCAGCTGCCCAGAACCGTAATAATCACACAGAGACTGTGTGATTTAAAACACTGCTTGGCCCATTAGCTCTAGCTTCTTATTGGCTAACTCTTACACCTTAATTTAACCCATCTCCATTAATCTGTATATCTCCACGTGGCTGGCTTACCAGGTAAAGTTTCCAGTGTCTGTCTCTGGCGGGGACTACATGACTTCTCTCTGACTCCACCCTTCTTTCTCCCGGTGATCAGTCCAGTCCTCCCTGCCTAGCTCTGCTCAGCCCCGCCCTGCTCTGCTATAGGCTCAAANCTTATTGGCTAACTCTTACACCTTAATTTAACCCATCTCCATTAATCTGTATATCTCCACGTGGCTGGCTTACCAGGTAAAGTTTCCAGTGTCTGTCTCTGGCGGGGACTACATGACTTCTCTCTGACTCCACCCTTCTTTCTCCCGGTGATCAGTCCAGTCCTCCCTGCCTAGCTCTGCTCAGCCCCGCCCTGCTCTGCTATAGGCTCAAAACAGTTCTTTATTCATTAATGGTAATCACAGCATACAGAGGGAAATCCCACATCATATTAGGATCTAGATAAAAATCCCCTTAAAATCAAGTATAACTACTTCAAGCCAGCAAGAATTTACTGTGTAGACTGCAGGCCGTTTACTATACTTAATGCCATGAGAGATTTAACTTTTGTGTGGAGTGGTCCCTGCCTACGTGATAAAAAAAGACTTCATGGTTTTTGTTGTTTCTGTGCCTTTGGCTTCTCTTCATCTGTGATACCCTCTCCTTATCAGCATTCAAAATAGTCATACCTTGCTTAGTGATAGGCTTGCATTCTGAGATACACACCATTAAGATAGAGTTCATGGTTAGGTGACTATGACAGAGTCTACCTACACAAAGACAACCAGAGGTCCCTAGATGATAGACTCACAGGAGCAGTGTTCCATAATCTATATACCTGAACCAGGCATCCTTCTGTGACATATGAATCTGTCATGTTGTCCTTTGATATCTGGCTCAAATACCAACCCTGTGATGTTTTCCCTGGTTACTTAGAGTAGAGGATGTCTGTGCTGGGCATCTGCAGTTTGGAAGGCATCGTGGATAACCCTTGCCCTGCACATTCCAGGGTAGATCAGTCTTTTATGTCACTCACTGTCGTTGGCTAATAACCTGTCAGCGGTGTAGAATTAGCACTGGCTTGGAAGTTAGCAATCAGGTTCTAGACGGGGTAGTACTGGCTCTATGGAAATTCAGATAATTCAAGTTAAGACCGGGTCGGTTTTGGAATATTTGAAGAATAGCACATTTAGGAGTAAATCTGATCCATTAGCCATCCCGGTTTACGTGGAGAGCGTAGGGTAGAAATGAGGTAAAATACAATGAGCTGGGAACACACTTTCGAACGGCCCCTAAAGTTGAGCCTAGAAGTTCCTACTGGCTTTAACAGAGGCAGCCAGGAGCCTCTGAACACAGATTACAGGAGAAGACTCCAATATAGTGATGCCATCTGCAGAGATGCGGACTTCTGTGAGAAGCTAAGGGTTCAGATCTGTGCGCAGCCTGTGAGACCGTGGCTGCTAGAACTCTGTTCCGATGCAGGAAGAATGACGTGGAACCAGGTCAGGAATTGCAAATTTATTTCTTCTATGGTCTTCAGCTCTGTTACTAAGGCTATCAGCAATCCAGCAGCCACATTTAGAAAATCCTTGATTTCCTCTTCGCCCCTTAAGGGTCTCACATTTCAGCTTCTTAACTGTCTCCTTTCTCATTGGCACAGCAGTTTAGTGTATGTGGGCGTTTTCTTTATAATTTTATTGGAGTATCACTGGGACACAGCAAGTAGCACCGATGCAATTTGATGAGTTTTGCATATGTAACTTGGGTTAAACAATCACTGTAATGAGGATAACTTCCTTACAAGTATTGTGTGTATGCACACGCATGCATGCACATGTCTTTCTCTCTCTCTCTCTCTCTCTCTCTCTCTCTCTGTGTGTGTGTGTGTGTGTGTGTGTGTCTCGTGTCTCATTCTTCATCTCCTCCTTACTGGCTCATCCCTAGGTGACTGTCGCTCTTTTTCTGCCGCTCTAGATCTGTGTGTATAATTCTAGAATAAGAAGAGAATTATACCTGGGTGGTGGTGGCAGTGGTTGGCCTTGAACTCATCTCTGTGAGTTCAAGGCCAACCTGGTTTACAGAGTGAGTTCCAGGACAGGCTCCAAAAAGCTACAGAGAAACCCTATCTCAAAAAAACCAAAAAAAAAGAAGTGAATTATAAAGGTTGATCTTCATTATTCATGGATCCCACATTTGTGACTGCGCCCACTAAAATTGATAGTACTCCTGGCATTTTTAGTCATTTGCATGCATGCAAGCATGCAAAACAGCAACAACAGAGAGAGGGAAAATGCAAGTTTCCTGGTGGGTGCGTTCCTGGATGTGACTGGACAGAGCTTCTCGTTTCGGTTCCACCATCTGTAGCATCACATGCTTATGTCTCTACTTTTCGTGAGTGATTCGCTGCTTAAAATGGCTCCCTAGAGTGACATCTGCAAGATGGCTGACTGGATCTACACCTGCCGAGCTTCCTCCATCAACAAAGGATCCAAACAAGGGAAAGCGGAGGCAGTGACCTCCCTGGAGTACGGTGGGGTCGAAAGTATAGCAGGACACAGAGGGAGATCATAATAGACTTGTAAAGGTGCCAGTTGAAGTGCACAGTCTGCGGCCAGTCTCCAGATCAACCCTGAGTCAAGGGAGAATGAGCAGGGGATCCAGCAGACTCCACTCCTGCCCCAGGCGCCTGCAGCAGCTGGCAGCCCTCACGGGTACTAGCAGAGAGCCCACCCAGCTTTAAATTCCAGGAAACTTCCCAAGGGCTTCAGCCAGCTCAGCCTTGTAACCCCAGCCTGGTAGCCCTCATCCCAGGATGTACCCACCCTACGTAGCTCAGTTTAGAGGTCTCTGTGAAACAGGTGGCTCTTCCTACCATCTTGTTGCCCCAGCATCACTGAACCTACAGAATCCATGTCAACCTAAAGGAAGCAACTCAGCAACCAGCTAATGGCTGAAGCCCTCATTGTCACAGTCCCAGGAAGCCCAGGGAAGCTTGACCTACCTACAGAGACACCCCCTCAACCCCGCCATCCCCCAGAAAGAGTGGCCCGTTCCTCCAGGACTTTAAAAGCAGCCACCCAACCTTCCCTAAGTTGGCTCAATCCATTAAGACTTCTGGAAAACAGTTCTGTGACCTCCCCTCTCGCCCCAAGTAGTAACTAAACAAACCCTGTTCTAAGGTTCCTCCTAAAGAAGCTCTAAGAAGCAGACAGGACCCCCACCTGCCCATGTTCAGGCCAGGAAACTAGACAGCTGGCCCTGAGCAGATCGGCTTCCAGAGGGCCCATGAATTCACCCGTGCAGCCCTCAGACTGTCACAGGTGCACTGGGTCGCTCCACCCGTTTGCGGCTCTCAATTACCAGCAGGCACCTTCCTCCTTAGCACGCTCTCCTACACTCTCCTGGACTCTACAGGGGCAGCATCACCTCCACAGCAGAACAGATGAGCTCCCCCACATCTAGAGAAACACTGCGGGGTTACCAGCAAACATGCCTCCCAGCTGGCAGTGGGTTGTCACATGCTCTGTGGCCTTAGCCTCTGAGACACCCACCTATGTTGCAGATGTTGATTGCAGCTGCAGAAGTTGTGTGCCCTATGGCCAGGAGAGAGTCGGCTGTCAAAGCCACCCTGCAAAACTGGCAGTCATCAGTTCTTCCAGCTGGACAAATGTCCAGGTCAGCACACAAGAAGCATTTTTTAAAAAAATTAATGGAACCCAAACATACTAACTCCAGCAATGGACTCCAAAGAAAAGGAACTTAATTGACTAACGGAATTCAAAAGTATAATCAAAGAAATTTAATGAGCTTTGAAAGTTTATAGATGATTCGGTAGGATTAGGAAACTAGATTATTGTGTGAATAAGAAACTTAGCAGGGAGCTGGAAATCAAGTGAAAACCAAACAGAAACCTTGGAACCAAATAGCAATTTAAAAAAGTCAAGCGGCTCAGCCTCAGAATAGATTACACTGAACGAATTCTGAACTTGGCATTCTTTGAACAGGACAGGTTAAAAGGAACAAAGGGAAAAGAAGAAAAAGAAAAACTTAATGCCTTTGAAACTTCCTCAGCCATAAGTAAGCAAGCATTCATGTGACAGTATTCCAGAAGAGGAGGGACAGGGAAGAGCCTGAGAAACCAACACTGATGTAGAAACTGCTGTAGAGTCCTTGAGTCTTGGGACAATACAGAAATCCAGTCTCAAGGAGCACCCAGACACACAACCTAAGAGACCGGACAACAGTACCATGTCTCTGAGGCGTGCCATTATCAAAAGCACAAGATGCCAGTGTCGAGGGGCAGTCCTGTTGCTCAGTCAGCTCCTTACACCAGGAGAGGATGATTCAGAATCTCAAAAGAGAAAGTGGATGGGTGGCTCATTGGTAAGAGCACTGGCTGCACAATTGAGAGCCAGTTAGGATACCAACCTCCATAACTTACCTCGCAGACACCTTTAACTCCAGCTCCAAGGGATTCGGATGTTTCTGGCATCCGTGCTCACGGATGCACTCATCTGCACAGGTATAGATGACTAATCACATACATGATTTTTTTTAATCCTAAAAGGAAAAGAAATGTTAATTCTACATTCGAAAAAAAAATGAGAAGGGGTGCCGGGTGGTAGCACAGGCCTTTAATCCCAGCACTCGTGGGACAGAAGCAGGTGGATCTCTGTGAGTTCGAGGCCAGCCTGGTCTACAGAGTGAATTATGGGACAGCCAGGGCTACACAGAGAAACCTGTTTCAAAATAATAATAATAATAATAATAATAATAGTAATAATAGTAATAATAAATTAGAAGTTTATTTCCAGGAAAGTAATCCTTGAAAAATGAGGCAGATTTTTTTTTAATAAAACAAGCAAAACCTGATTAAATTTGTCCCCCTGGACCAGCTTTATAGACTTGTCAGAAATTCCTCAGACCAGTGAGATGCCTGAGCACGTAAAGAAAGGCCCTGCTGCCAAGCCTGGTAGTTTTGTCTGAGAACACAAAGAACCCAAAACAGAAAGAGTAACCAACTCCCCCAAGCTGTTCTCTGATCTCCAATGCACTCTGCATGCGCACGCATGCGCACACACACATATGCGCAAAACTGTAAAATAAATGCAATAACATTTAAATGCCTAAAGTAGTCTTAACATTAGAAGCAAAGGATAAGTATATCTTGTGGATATAAAACATAATAGCAGAGCAGTTTTACAAAAGAAAAAAGGAATCAAACTTAATTGATGTAGCAAACCAAACCTCAAAGACAAAAGGGAAGATGGCCGGAAAAGAATGAACAAAATGATCAGTATGAATTATTTGTGATGGCAGAGAATAATGTGCACAGATTACCCTCCCCGCCGTTAAAAGATAAAGCCTGTGCAATGGCCACACTGACTGAAATGATAAGATTTCCTCAGACATAGTAAGCAGGCATTCATATGATTGTATTCTGGAAGGGGAGGGACAGGAAAGAGCCTGAGAAATCAACACTGATGTAGAAACTGCTGTAGAGTCCTCGAGTCTTGTGAAAGATACAGAAATCCAATCTCAAGCACTCAGACAGACACCCCTCCCCCCCCACACACACGATCTGAGAGACCTGACAACAGAAAGTAAAGGAGTAGCACAAAAAAAATACCCTGCAGTTGAAAACTGAAATAAGGGGCATACTTACATCAGATAAAATAGGGTTAATGTCGCAAATGGTAACAAGAAACAATAGGCATTTAGTCATTAAGAGGATCAATTCGGCCAGGTATTTAAATGGTGTTTATGTATGCACTTAGCGCTGAAGCACCCAAGTATATAAAGCCGACACTCCTAGGTGTCAAAAGAGAGATGTAATGTAATATAATTGTCACAGTGGTGGCTGGCTTTCCACTCAGCACTTGAGCGGTAGAGACAGGTGATCTCTATAGTTCAAAGCTACCCTGGTCTACAAGGTGGGTTTCAGGCCAGCCAGTGCTACACTGAGAGCATGAATGAATGAATGAATGAATGAATGAATGAATAGTGGAGGCTTCGCTGCTCTTAGCAATGGGTGTGTCATCCAGTTTTTAAATATCAACAGGGAACATCCTTGTGAAAGTGTACTGTTAGAGTAAATGTTAGATGCATACTGATGGCAGCTTTCTGTCTGTTCATTGTCATCGCCACTGTCCTGCCCTGCAAACTCTAGCTGCCTGCCACCGTGCCCTGGTCCTCCAGCTGCACCCTCAGCTTGGGGAGACTCTCGGGTTCATGCACCCCCACCTAGAAACATCCTTCTGGCAGTAATTTAGGACAGTCTAAGCTTGCTTAATGTCACGTCTGCTCTAAGGGGTCGCTGTCTTCCCACGTCCCTTACCTAGTATCCTAAGAGCCACGGGTGTATACATTCCTGTTCGGTGTTTTATTTGATTCAGGAGAGCGGATAACTGTGATCCCTGGGACTGACTTGACCTATTTCTTCTTTTTGTTTTGTACTTCTGATTTTATAAAGGCAACATATATTGGGCTTTTGTTGCATGACAGCGAAAGCCATCAAGATTTATTTTTGGTTCAGTTTCAAAGTCACATTAGGTCAAAGTGCATTTTCTAAAAGTCTAGCTGGACTTTTTCAGCGTGTCAAATCAGATTTATAATTAAAATCTGTATGCTCTGAACGTATAATAAATAAACACAAATAAACAAGGCAGGAACGACTGGCCAGACCATGGGGGATGGCTGCCTAAGCTACAGAAATGTCCATCTTTTTACCTTGAAACGTAAAATGGTCTTCAGGGCCCAACCTTCCATCCCTATTCTCGCTGTTCATCGCCACTTCAACCCTGGTGTCTGCTGACCTTATTTCTGTGGTCACTTGGTAACCAAGCCTCTACCTGTGCAAGAAAAAAAAATAATAAAGCCAAGTAGGAAAGTAAGACTCTCCTCTGCATTGCCCTGAAGCTTTGGAGTGAGAAGCTGATCTTGAGTCATCCTGAAAGTGGATCTCAATCTACGCATGCGGAGCTGAACATGGCTGGGTTTCCTTTGCTTTCGGACCCTAACCGAGCATGAAAATGTTGGGCCTGTTCTAATTCAAGTTGCAGAACATCTTGCTCCATTTCGGTTGCAGTTGGGATAATTTTAGGATGCATATGGGTTCGTTCTCACGTTATAGTTAGCCATTTTTTCTTTTTCCAGTGTATGGAAAGAAATTGGGGTTTGAGATAATTCATAAAATTCTTTTGATTGTCTTAGCTTTTTTATTTATAGGATAACTCCATTTCAATTGTAAGTTCAAAGCCATCTCTTTATTATTTTTATTTCATGTACTTTGGAGTTTTGCCTGCATGTATGTCTGTGTGGGGTGTCGAATCCCCTGGAACTGGAGTTCCAGATACTTGTGAGCTGTGGGTGCTGGGAATCGAACTTGAGTTCTGCAGAAGAGCAGCCATCTCTCCAGCCATTCAAAACCCTCTCAAAAAGGTGAAAATTACCCGAGACTGTAGCTGTGTAATGGCACTGCCGTTCTGATTTTCTCTCCCTAGATGAAGAACTACTGGATGTCTCTGCCTCTGTCTTACCGGAATGGAAGAAAGAAACGTATGGCCAGATCCGAGTGTGTGGGAAACAGAGGCTGGCTCGTTACGGTTCCTTTAACACGGTTCAGACATCTGAGAAGATAGAGAGGAAAGTGAGCTCAGAGCCCAGCAGCCCACAGGGAGGAAAACAAGGTATCAGCCCTTGCTCCACCTCTGGAGTCCATCAGTTGCCATGGAAAAGTAGCCTTGGTGATACACAGGCATTTTCAAATGATCTCTCTAGACCATGCCGTTTTTCTCAACAGCCAACTCTTCACTTGCCTGAAGTCAAACAATTATTGGCTGCAAAAGAGACGCTGACTTCACAGTGTGTGAGCATAGCCCTGCGCCTGAAATTGATCCAGTCAGCCTTGATCAATTGGCTTGCTATGCTGGCCCCTTTGATATATCACAGAAGTTTATAACTTGGGAAACAACATTTGTTTTGCTCTCTTACTTATTCTTAATGAGACATGAAATCACCGTTAATAGCTGCGGTCTGGAAATTGCCCTTTTCTAAACAAAGCCAGAGCGGATTTGGAGTGGTCTTCACAACCCTCAGCCTCAAGGAATGGTCTGTGCTGTGTGTGTCTGCTCGGCATGGCTCCCGCTGCATCTGTTAACCCTTCACGTTCCCTTTCAGGATCAGCCTATTCCCTAGAAATTGGAAGTCTGGCAGCCATCTACAGACAGAAAGTAGAAGCTAAATCACAGTAAGTCGCCTTTAAGAACACGGTCAGGTCATGTTGCTGTTCCTGGTGGAGATGGAGAGGTTGACAGCCATGGCCAGCGGACACACTAACGGTTGATAGATTCACTCTGACTTTCAGAGCTCAGTTTCTCGCTTAGGGAGGCTGTGGTGGAGAGAAGGTGTTCAACCTGCAAAACTGGCCCTGGGCGAAGTGGGTCTCAGTCATGTGCGCAGCCAAGCAGAAACCCACCTCCTCTACTTTCCAGAGGTTAATCTAGTCCAAAACGTGAACGAAACACATTCGCATATTGAATAATACGATTTTATATGTATATATATATATATAGATGGCCCAAACACATTAAAATCTCATAACGGGGCTTAGTTTTGAATGAAGACTGAAGGCTGCCTAAGCATTCTTTATTAGTACTGAGCAAACGGAGAGGAAAAGAATAACAAAGTACCAAAGTACCAACCTGGTAGATACGTGCACTTCCTCACCGCCCACTTTCTAGGTAAACTCCACTAGCTTTCCTTTACATCAGTCCGGCCCAGCCTCTCTTTCACCCACACTCGTACTCTCTCGAGTAACCGGGAAGCTGGCCTTTGCCATCAAACAGACCTGCAGTGAGGTCCAGCTTCACATCTTTAGAACTGGAGTGGGTGGATTAACTCTGAGCTTGGCTTGGCTTCTCCTCATCAGTAAGTGGGAATAGGAGTAGCTATGACTACAGTATGGTACCAAATGTCCGTCAAGGGCCAAGTGCTCGATACTCAATAACCATGAGCTGTGGGAGAACCAGTGTCAGCCAGTGGTCGGTCACATGAGAGCCCAACAGCTCTTCCCACATAGGCACCTCATGTCGTTCCTAGCCACCCATCGAGAGGTCCTTGGTCTGCCTCTGTGTGCCCAGGGAGGACATTTGAACATCATCTGAGCAGTCTTGCCTCACTTCTAACGTGGACAGCAGTGAATCGGGGGCTGTGGTAGAGCTCGGTGACTTGATGGTACTCATCTTTTCTCTTTATTACAGGGGGGAAGCCTTTGCCAGCAAGAGAGTGGTGCCTCCAGCAAGCAGCTTGGACCCTGCCCTCCCCGTTGACTCTGAATACTGTGTCAAGCCTTTAGCCCACCCAGTATTTTCTGTTGCTCAGAGAGATTTGCAGGCTTCCTCCACGCAGAATGGCCTCCACGGACAAGTAGGTGGCCACGTTCCTCCTGCCGCCTCAGACGCAGAGAGCTTGAAGCCAGCTCTGCTTGCTGGCCAGCCCCTGGTCTACGTGCCCTCCTCGCTGTTCATGTTGTGTGGGAGCCTGCAGGAGGGACTGTCCCCAGAGCCGAGAGCAGAGGACGATGGTGGCTCAGAAGTCCCAGCTGACCTGTCCTTGGCACCCTCGGCTCAGAAGCGCCTGTGTGCAGAGAGGAATCCGCACGAGGAGGATGAGCCTGCCTTGAAAAGGCAAAGTCAGGAGTTTGAAGACAGCCCCATATCCCTAGTCATGCCCAAGGTAAGGGATTGTGGTAAATGTGTCTGGTGTCATCTCGGCTCCGAGCTTAATGGAGACAGACGCTCTGAGGCAGTAGACTCTGGACTAGAAGCGTATTTCATGTGGTCCTCATATATTTAATGAAGCTCTAGACTGGCTTTCCCAAAAAAATCTTACCATAAGATAATACTATAAGAAAAGTGACTTTTATTTTAACAAAATAAAAAAATCACACTTCTTATGAAATGCCAAAAGTATAGAGAAGAACAAAGCTTGCTTGTTAGTACAGCGTAGTAATCGTTATTAGTGTGTTTGTGTATTCCATCTCAGCGTTGTTTTATGAACTTAAAAAAAGAAGTTTGGAATCATGACAGTCATCATTTGGGCCCTGGAAACAGTGGGGTACCTGGATCAGGGAGGTGAATGGCTCAGGAAAGCAGGCTGGGTCAGTGTTCTGCACTGCCCAGTGATCCTGGTTCCTTAGTTACGGAATGAAACGGACAAAAAGATGAGCTGTCTGTGTCCCCCTCCCCACAGTAGCCACGCAGAAGTTAATGAGGTAGAACCAACCAATGAGGCTGGGAGAACCAGAGCACGTTCCTCTCAGCAGCGTGCCGTGGGTCAACTAGGTGCGCTGCGTGGAGATTACTCCATTAAGAACCTTTCCCTTCTCCCTTCTGCCTTTCTCCTGCCAAAGTGGTTTTTTTCTAGTTTTATATATAGCTCAGCATTGCAGATTAGAAGTTGTGAGAAGAACGGGAGGGAGATACCAGCAGGTAGAGGAGAGAGTAACCAGAATGCATCATGTACCTGCGTAAAATTGTCAAAGAAGTAACTTAACAAAAAGTAAATCAAATTTTAATTAGAGGCCGACAGTGATGGCGCACACCTTTAATCCCAACACTCGGGAGGCAGAGGCAGGTGGATCTCTGTGAGTTCGAGGCCAGCCTGGTCTACACAACTAGTTTCAGGACAGCTAGGGCTGTTACACAGAGAAACTCTGTCTCAAAAACCTGAGCCATTAATCCAAGTGACACCTGGCTGTTTTCTCATCTGAATGCTATCAATTTTAAGAGAACTCTTCTAAAACTGACTACTGGAATCCTGACTTGGCTCCTCTGCTTTCTGGTTTGGTTGTACTTAGAGACCCTCAAACTCCACAGCCCTCGCCTCTCCAGTGACTGCTGGAGACGGGCGATCTACGCCCCTGGAAGCCGCCGCCTGTGAAAAGGGTCAGCCCCCGGCTGATGAAGACGTGTCAGGAAAGGCTGTGGCAAACTGCTGCTTCCTTGCTTCTGCGTGTGGAAACCCTTCGAGAAATCCAGACGCGGAGAAGCCTTCATACGGAAACGACGTCACCAAAGACCCCGCCCTGCTGCAGTATCTGTACGTGCAGTCTCCAGCAGGTAAGGGATGCCTGTGCTGGTCACACCATGCGCGCCCATCTCCGCCCCCGTCACCTGACCAGGGAGAGCAGTAAATTGTCAGGCTGCGCCCATGTCACTCCGGGTCTCCACCAACAAAGGACAAGGCTCCTGTCCTCTGTTCAACAACTGTGGGGGTAATAGGATACACTTTAAATATGTTACACTTTAACGAAAAAACCGCCCGTTTAAAAGACAAGTTTATTTTTTGATTCAAGCAAATCTGGGCATGGGTTCAGACTCACAGTATGAATGTGTTGGCAATTGTGCACAGCTGGCATTCTGATTTCAGTGTCGAGAAGTACCGAGTGCGTCACCATGATCTCCAGTAAGAGGACTTGACATTTAAAACCATTCATTACCTACATCAACTTAGAACAAGCACTCAGATATTCTCGTTAGTAGAAGAATAGTAATAGCACCAGCGTCTCTGGAGTGCTAAGAAACTGAACTGAATCTAATAAATCTAAAGTCCCTAGAGCGTGCCAGTACTGGTACTTACTAAGTAAGACTCAGTAGATCATGTTATTTTGAATAAACCGAATTAGAGCGAAAAGCTGGTCAGGTTTGTCCTATGTACGTCAAGTTGTTCTTGATACAGAGATACTGTATTAGCTAGTTTTCTGTGTTAGAAGGGAATACTTGAGAACAGTTAAAGAAGGGAAGGTTTATTTTGGCATGTGGTCTGGGAGGGCGTGGCCAAAGGAGCACAGCTGCTTACATTGTGTCTGCAGTCAAGACCCAGAGAGGTAATCACTTTGGCAGTATAGAATTGTGTACTACAATTAGAAGGATGCAGAGGTGATTAGCACAACCCCTGAGCAAGGGTGACATGTAAACCTGTGAAGCATTCCATATTTAAAAATAAACATAAAAGGAGACCCGGGAGGGTAAGATACTGTTGCCCACCAGCTTTCTAGCTTTCATTCAGGCCAGGGCCTCAGCCAAGGGGCTGGCTCTGCCCACGTTTAGGGAGCATCTTCCCTCCTCCGTGAACCTCCAGTGCAACAGCCTAATGGACCGTCAGGCATGTCTCTTAGACAACTCCCAAGTCCGTCAAGTTCATAACGATGATTGGCCACCAGGTTTCTGAAATTTGCCTTCAGTCCAGTCCCGTGCTGGCTTCAGTCTGGTCTGCCAGGCAGAGAAGGGTGTTTCTTCATCTGCCATGTCCTCAGCTTACATTGTTGCCTCTGGGATGGCTCAGTGTTGAGGACACTTTAATATGGAAGCACAGATTCATCCGCTGCAGAGTTGAAATCATAGTGCAATATGGAATTTTTTGCTTGGTTGGTTTCTTTGGCTTTTTTTTTCTATTTCTCTACCATAAATAAACCATTAATAGGCAATTGAGGGAAGCACATGAACTCCTCAAAATGTTTCAGAGCAGACAACTTAGTAAATAGGTGTATAATGAAACAATTCCAGAAAGATTAAAGTAAAAAGTCAATTTTTTAGTTATTCAGTCTAGAGTCCCAGAACCTGGCTGTGTGTGCGGGTTTCAGGCAGAGGACATCCTCAGGTGTCGGTCCTCAGGCACCACCCACCTTTTTTTTTGTTTGTTTGTTTTGTTTTGTTTTGCTTTGTTTTAACCAATCTCTTTCCGGACTGGAACTCACGAAATAGGCTATGCTGATAGTCCACTGAACCCTAGGGCTCATGTCATGCTGGTCGGGCTCATCCCAACCCCCACCACCACCACCACCTCCCTGGTGCTGAGATTGCAATAGGCACCAGCATGCCTGGCTTCGGGGGAGGGGTTCTTGTTGTTTATTTGCCTACTGAGCTCAGATCTAGGTCTTCTTCCTTGAGTGCAGCACTTTCTCAAGAGAACTATCTCTCCAGGCCCCACATCTGTACTTTTCAGTATTCCCAAAGTATCATTCATACACTTAGGAATTCTCACTTGTGATCACTGAGGGAAACAGATATTTTTAGCTAGAAGTTTATAGCAATAAAAATAGTTTTCCCCACCAAATTTTATTTTCCCCTTCATTTTGGATTCGATGCAGTCGCTACTAAAACCGCTCAACAGGAGGATGAGGAGGCAGTTAAGTAAGGTGTTTATTGAGTCAGCATGAAGACCCGGTTCAAATCCCCAGAGCCCACGCAAAACTGGGCACAGTGGTGCATATCTCTATACTCCCTGAACTCCTGTGGAGAAATGGGAAACAGAGGCAGGAGAATCCCCAGAAGCTCTCGGGACAGCTAGCCTGGTCTGGGCAATGGTAAACAAGAGACCCCACTTCAGAGTAGAAGGTGGACCCAGCACCCAAAGTTTTCCTCTTATGATCACGCCCACCCACATTCATATGTGAGTGCACATATCCCCAGAGAAAGAAATTAAAGAGCTCTCCATGGGCGTTGACCACAAGACCCTGCAGGTAAAGGTTGACATGCAGTCTTGTCGCCGATGTGATGTAGCCTTGTCAGCTGGAAGAGCACAGCCAGGATGCTCACCCTCGCCAGAGAGAAGGCTCCATCATGCATTGATCTATTACGAACCCCACCGGAGGAGCCATGAGGGATGTGAACATGAAGGGGATCTTGTACTGTGATTTTTCACCTGGTTCTCCTTCTGTTTCAGGCTTAAATGGCTTCAACATGCTCTTACCAGGCAATCAGACCCCCCATGCTGTGGGGCCGTCACCGTCGGGTCAGCTGCCATCCTTCGGCGTTCCTTGCATGTTCTTGCCGTCTCCAGGTTTGGCTCCCTTCCCAGTTCTCTATTCTCCGGCGATACCCGCACCCATTTCTTCAGCTCCTGCCACTCTCCCAAACACCGGACCCATGAATTTCGGCTTGTCCACCCTGGGATCCACAGCGCACCTTCTCCTCAGCCCTGCAGCCATGGTCAACCCGACGACGCCCACCATCCCTTCCTCAGATTCTCAGCTTCATTGTCAGCCCTCACTCAACCTGAGTCCAGGGATGCCAGGCTCACACGGCATCATCCATCCTGAGTCCCCCATTTACATGAGACATCCGGTGTCAATGGTAAAAGTACAACAGGTAAGACCCGAGGCTTGGTCTCTCCATGATGGGGTATGCCTGCATAGAATTAGCTTTCTTCTCAGTCACTTGACCGATGCAGAGGGATTACCTCAGGTCCTGCCTGGTTTTCAGTGTGAACTGTGTTATTTGCTTCTTCCACAGAGCCCTGGGCTCCAAGGCAAGAGATGTCATGCTTTAAGACAAATCTTTTCAGTTGTCATCATGTTTGCCAAGGGTAGAAGGAACGTTATTGAGCATAGTTATAATTGATCTCTGCCTTTGGACAGTTTCCTGATCTGGCATTCATCTCTTCAGGCTGTTTGAGGAGGCCATCCTAACTTCAGTGATACAGCCATAGGACAGCCAGGGAGCTTGGTTTGCACACACTCCTAAGAACACACACAATCACTGTCCCCATAGTCAGTGCTGCGTTTGTCTCTCGGATTCTTTTGTAGTCGAGTCAGTAAAGCCTCTTCCGTTCTTGTGACACCGTGTTCAGAGTCACTCATTCCTCTCAAGGAACGTTATTATGTGTGACTAAAAGCAGTTGGAGGTAGGTTAGTCAGAGGTTCAGAAGTCTGCTGTATATTTAAATACTCACATTAGTTTTCAGACAAAATTTTGTTTTGGTTCAGTTTTTGCAGCCAGCGCTGGAAGTCAAACCTTGGGCCACACATAAACTAGACAAATGTTCTGCCACTGATCCACACCCCTTGCCCAACATACGCTTTTTCAAAAAATAACGTTTTTATTAAATCTTTGAGAATTTCCCTGCAGTGTATTTGGATGGTATTCATCCCCTTCCGCCCCTGTCCAACTTGGTTTTCTTTCCCTCCATCTTTCTAAGCTCCCTGAGTCCACTTTGTGTTGGCCAGCCCTTCCTGGGCATGGGGCCTGCCCCGGAGTGTGGTCAGTGTGGCTGGTGTCACAGCATTAAAGAGCATTGCCCCTCCCTCTCACAACAGCTGGCCAACGCCAAGAGCTCCTCAGTTAGTGGGGGGATAGTGTGCCCACCTCCCTTCTGGGATGGGAGTTTTTAATTTTTTTTAAATAAAAATATAATTACCTCATTTTCCATTTTCCCATTCCTCCCTCCAACCGTTCTCATAAACACACCCACTTTCTTAAATTCAAGGCCTCTATCTCCTTAACTGCTGTTACATGTATGTTACGTATTCCTAAATATGTATGAGAAATTTGCTCAGTCCTTGTAATGGTGCTTATGTGTATAATTTCAGGGCTGACCACTTGGTACTGGATAAGCAATTTGGGTGTTCTTCCTTGAGAAACACGATTTTTCCCACTCCCTCCTCTGGAGTTACCTATAGTTCTGTGTCTCGCATTGTGGCCCCCGAGACAAATTTTGGTCCGACTTGAATTTACATATAGCTCGTGGTGTGCTGTCAAATATGTCATCTACCTACCTACCTTTTGATAACTAGTTATGAACCAGGCACTGGTCCAGGCAGTCTCAGTAGAGAATCAGCAGGATCATGTTCCCTTCCGTTGTAGGGTACACAGAGAGGATGACTATTAGCAGAAGGGACCACAGACACACAGCATGTTTGCTTTGCATCTTCTGAAGTACTCTACCAAGATTTTCCTCACTCAATTCTTCTAGCCCTATGAAGTTGTTATTCATTCTCTGATGGGGATGCAGACACTGAGGGACACAGAGGTGAAATAATTTAATTTGTCCAGTATCACACAGCTAAGTGATGGCAGAGCCCAGGGCTTGGCTCTAGACCTTGGCCACATCAGTACCATTTTTGATAGGCTGTGCTTTTCTGTATCTGAGATACTCACACATTGTGCTCAGGGTTGGATGGTGGGAAGCCCTTAATGGGAAAGCCGAGTAGAAGGGACAGGCAACCTGTTGACATCTAGCAGGAAGAGTTTCCCATCTTGGAGCTTGAAACATCTTTTCACTTCTGCTTTTGCTCTTTCTGTCCAGTCTCCTGCACCAGCGACTCCCAAGAGCATCCACCCAAGACACCAGGAGACATTTTTCAAGACTCCCGGCAGCCTTGGAGACCCTGTTTTTAGGAGAAGAGAAAGGAACCAATCCCGAAACACTAGCTCGGCCCAGAGACGACTCGAAATCTCAAGCAGCGGGCCTGACTAACCTGCTGCTTCAGTGGGTGGGGTGGCCTCAGCCCCTGAAGTTTCCCACGACCCAGACAATGTCCTAAATGGAACACAAGGCTGTCCTGGTCCTCAACTTGTGTCCTTGCTCTCTGGCATCCATTGGTTCTGCTAACTTCCCAATATCATGACTCACCTATTTGCCTGAAAGTAATTATTACTAATTATGCATCTGACACCAGCTAGAGCTCGGGCTCCACCTGTCACAGCGGCAGTACCGACCGACTGGTGTGTGGTCTGCTTCGCGAATCGTCCGAGTGATGGAAGTCAGTCCTGACAGGCTGCTGGAGCCTTGCAGTTTTTCTGAAGTGGGGGGGCTGTCTAGCACTTAAGCGGGGCAAGCATTGGCGATGCGCGTCTCACTGCCCTGAGAGAGTCTGTAGTGAGAACTTTCTCTGCAGCCTAAAACACACTACTGCGTCCTCAGGCTCCAGGGAGCCACCTTCAGTGACGAATCCTATGGTGTTATTTATTTTGTTCCTGAAGTGGGACTTCCTGCACAAAGTTTACAACATCGGTCTAACACGTATTTTTTTTTTCAGGGTATCGCGACTTGAATGTTTAAGACTTTTTTTTTGTATAATTTGCCCTGCACTTATTCTACAACTTATTAATAATGTGGATAAATGTATATACGTGACAGATGTCAAGACCAAAATAACTGTGAATGCTCCTCCACCTAGCTATTGATGGATGAACTGTGCTCAACTGTTCAACTGGGGACATGGGAGCGGAAACTGAAGTCTAGGTGCCTTGTAGCTGTTTCTCCGGTAACCATGAACAGTGGGGGTTTACTGTTGTTTAAAACAAAACCCAACCTACTGTACTCAGCTTCCCTTACTCCATTCCATGCCCTATGTTTTTTAAGTTGAACGTTCACTGTCCAGTGTCAGGTGTGTGCCTTCTCACGGTTGCCATTTGTAGTCAGCTGAATCAGGGTGACAGGAAGGAACCAGGTGAGAGTGTTGGTTGAATTATGAAGCATATTGATAACAGAAACTTATAGAGCAATAGCTAAGTCTTTTATTTTTCGTTTACTGATTTTCCTTGGATTTGGAGGGAGAAGAGGGAGATGGGCACATTCTGTCCATTTCCAAGAGTGTCCGTAAGTTCTGTGGCCCAGGAAAGGAATGGAGGGCACAGGGGTTGGCTGTGCTAACAGATACAGTCCTGGAAGCTGTCACGCTCCTCCCTTTGTGAGCCACGTTGCTTTAGGGTTCCACATTGATTGCTGTTTTTTTACCTCAGTCTTCTCTCTTCAGAGTAAACCTCCTGTTCTTTTCCACTCCCTTTTCCCTCTTTTCTTCCTGTGGTCTTCTCTTTAAACTTAGATTTAGAGTCTTACTATAAGGCTACCTTTTCTCTGTATTTTTTTGTGCCCTGTGAAATACCATATAAAAGTATAAAAAATATTAATTTAAGAGACTCTGGGAGCCTGAGCAACATAGTTTTATGTTAAGTACAGGACATCTGTGGTCTTACTACCCCCAACAATAGCTTTGGAAAACAGGAAATGAGTGGCCAGATGTAACACGTTCGCTACTTATCCAATTTTTTTGTCAACACTAACCTTCTAAAGTTGCAAAATGGCATTACTCCCCTTTTTAAAAGTTGGTTTTTCTTTGAGTTAGGTGAAAATTGCATGGTGGTGATGACTCTAAACCCACACTGCTGGTTCCTTTCCGGATCAGGGGAATCACCCTTTCTCAGATAATCGAACATGCAGCCAGTGGGTCCGCTGAAGCCTCTGGCATGTAAAACCTGTCGTGCTTATGAACTGCCACAAAGCATTTTCATCAAGACGTCCGCATTTCCGTCGAAACACAAACCTCTTCCCTTGTTCCCGGGCAATGTTCATTTATTTTTAACTATGTGCTGTTCTTTACTATTAGAGTTTTTACTGTTTGTGAATTGACCACATTAACCTCAGAGAATTTGTGATCCTTGAGACGGTGTTGAGAAGCAATTTCATCAGTGAAAGACAAAGTTACTTCTGTGCTAGGGTCCCGCATGCTCTGGCTTTTGACTTTTCCAGAAGGACTGGTACCCTTTGCGGCTGCCTAGCTGGACTTGAGTACCTGGGGCGGAGAAGCAGTGGCAATCTAGAGTCTGTCATAGTCGAAATAAACTGTTAGTGATCCTGCAGAGGACATGAGCTCTGAGTCAGCACGGAGGGGGTGCGCGGCCTCAAATGATGCTGTCCAGGGTTTGCGAAACCCTTGCATTCTGGTACAAGAGTTGGGGGTATAAATTTTATACTTGAACCTACCTACCAAGTTTACATTGCTCAATGTAAGGTGCTATTTCTGTATTTAAATAACGTTAATATAAGGCTGCTTCCTGCTTACCTTATTGCACTGCTAGGGTTTGTAGGTGTTAATAGTATTGCTGCTTACCGCTCTGTTTTCATGGTTTTGGGCTCTGCTCTTTCCTCGTGGCTATATTATCTGTAGCCATCGGCTTGTAACTTTCCTACATGTAAGCCAGTCTTTCCTTTTAGAAAAATACTAAGCTTTATAAAGTAGCAATGATAATAAAGGCATTTAGTAAGACACGTTATATTACTTTTTTAAACGTTTTCATTTCTTGTGTGTGTTGGCGGTGGTATGCCATGGCACATGGGTGGAGGTCAGGCGATAACTTGTAGGAGTCTGTTTTCCCCTAAATTGTGGGTCCTGGTTGGGCTCACTGGCAAGCACCTTTGCCTGCTGAGCCACCCCACAGGCCCTGTGTGTTTCCTGGTGGGCTTTCTCTGCTACTGCTTATTGTAAAATTGCTAACAGTAGCCGTAACAGCCACATGGATGCTTCCTGTGGCTCTCACACACCAGAAATAGCTGCATCGGGCTGACCTGAGAGCTTGGGAGGGTTAGGACCATGCTGTTGGCCTTGCGTCAGCTGTGTCCAGCTGGAAGTTTAGAGCTTCCAGACTGGACTGACGACATTCGATTCAGCAGCCACAAACGAGACCGCCTTCCCAGCTCCTTGTGTCCATGAGGTTAACGACTTGTCGGTCTAACTCGTCCTCATTTTCATTCGTTTCAAAGTCCGTTATTCGCATGGATGCTGCTTAGCTCTCTAGACTCACAGGGTGTGGTCCATGGTGCCTAGGTGCCACCTCCGCTGCCACATAGTTAGGTGGGGCAGGCAGATATTTGAGCTGGTGTGATGGTTTGAAACAAGATGGCTTGCTGGGTGGTGGTGGCACATGCCTTTAATCCCAGCACTCGGGAGGCAGAGGC
>LOJH01005028.1:12026-34980 GCA_001685095.1 Ellobius talpinus
TAGAAATGTACATTGCAATATGGTAAATATATATCAATATATAAAAATGTTTTACACAGAGGTAGAAGCATACATGTAAAAAATTCAATATAATTTAACTTTGTATCAATATACAAGAATCTATACCAATGTAATTGTCTATAAATAATAACTCACAAGTATTCACTCTATTACTCACTAGTATTATTATTAGTGTGAGTAAGCTCATACCAATCTATTATCCTATCCAATTTTCCCTTTTTTTCCCCCAAAGACATCCCTGAGCCTATAAAATTTCCTCCCAACCCCCAATCCTATACCAATTTTAACCATGGACAATGGTAATTATAGATCTTTTATTCTGGAATGAACAATCCTTGTAGCAAGCTGACGCTACATTGAAACTTGTCCTTTGCTGGAGGGCTATTGCTAAAACTTCACGTTGTGCAAATGCAATTCTAAGTGCCTATTTTGCTGTTCTACTCGTCCAGTTTCTCAGCTTTGTGCCTGAGCAATGTTCCAATGGACTCAGCTCAGTGTTCAGTTGTAGGGTAGAAGGGAATTGGGAGGTCTGAGCAACTCAAAGACCGTACTTCCTAAATGTGAATTTTCACCGACACACATATTTGGCAAATAAACATTTGAAGAGAGTCAAGAGAAGCCTGTGGATCCAAGGTTCAGTGTTGCCCTGTAATTACCAAGATTGAGCTTCCTAGAGTTTTTTTTCCCCCCTCTCGTTTAAAATTCATTGCTTAGTGTTTCCTCCCTACACTGTGGGCACAGTGTTTTTAAATGAGTGCTTCTGGGAGACTGGAACATGAGCGACTAGGAAAGCCATCCCGCATTTGTAAATACTGAGGAGACCACACAGGAAGTGGAGATACCAAATCATTATATCTGATCCTTGTTTAATATTACATTGAGTCCATCTCTGGTGCTTTAGTGTATTGAAATGTGAGGAAACCCCAGAAGGTATTCATTTCAAATACCATGACAACTTCTAAGAGTAGGGGAAACACTTTTTTTTAGCGCTATTTGGTTTTATTCGAACCTGCATTCACGAGCTGATTCTGCAAACACAGCAGTTAAAGAAGCCATCTGAGAAAAAAACGTCAATCACACAAAGGAGGAACAGCCCCAAGAGGATGCTATGTTCTCTTCATAAGAGGCCCACAAAGAAAGGAAAGAATTGGAAGGAATGAAAGAAGTTAGACCGCTCGAGGTTTGTAGGCTTGCAATCACTTGGCATTTTCAGAGGAGCAAATCTCGCTGATGGTTAGTTCCTGCCTCATGCTGACAGTTTACAAATAAGAACAGTAAGCTTCCATTTCAGAGCAGCCAGCTTGGAGCCCTCTTCAGGAGCAGTGGTAAATGAGACTGACAGAGCTTTGCAAGCATTCCAGGCAGCGAAGGGTGAATGCTAATGCTTCAAGAAAACAATATGCTGGATCTGTAGGCTTTCTGCACGGGCACTCCTTACAGTAATAGGAAATGAGGCTCTCCTACGGTTGGACTCTTTGTTTGTTGGATTTTGCTCTTGTAAACGGAAAACAAAACAAAACAAAACAAAAAACAAAACAGAACAGGGTAACCCCTGTAAGCATATCTTGCTGTTTCTTTGATGTACCATTTCAGCTATGGATGATCATCCTCTACATAGCCCTGAATCCAGATGCACACATACACACATGCACTAACTTGCAGTCAGCGGAAAGAGTTATTAAACAACCTATATGGACCTGAGCCATTGTTAAGTGAGACACCATGGTAAGCAGGCTAGACAACAGATCTGCATAATCAGTTCTGATCTATCCATTGGAAACTTTGAAGTTAGAAAACTTTAATCTCATCCTCCAAACTCTCTCACATGTAAGTGGAGATCAAAACAAGAGCAGATAGAAATATTGGTAGAGAGCTACATGAAATCAAGCACTCAATAGAGCAGAAGAAACATCTCATTGGGAGGTAGTAAAAGTGAAGTTTTTAGTTGCCCATTTAAAGGTAAGGAACTTGGGGTCAGGGCAGTTAAGGAGATGACTCATTGTCACAGAGTAAGCAAAGAGGAGACAGACACGTCAGTGTTTTGCATTTGCCTATGTTAGCACTCCCAGAGTTTTCTCTTCAATGTCTGTCTAAAATGGGAGCTGGGACAAAAAAAAAACCAAATGAAACAAAAAGCAAAAGCATTGTTCTACTGGCTCTTCAGTGTAGCAGGTGTCCTCGAGGAACAGGGTCACACTGGAGTAGCGGGTAAGCAAAGGACGCAGCAAACACTACTTGAACAATTCTCACATTGCTAAGTTATTCTAACCTAAAACACAATGTAAACCCAGTAAATTAATTGGAGATGTGCATTATCATGCTCAATTCTGAGCTACTGTGGGATTATTTTGTAACTTCCATCTTCAGTTTATACTTCAACAATTTTAAATAGCCATATTAAGAAGTTGTAAAAGATAGTTTAGGGTAACGACATAAAAACAGTTTGTGATACATTGCAGTTATTAAATAAGAGTCTTTAGAAAGAAGCTGTATTTTAAGCCTGTCATTTTCAGAATGGGAAAACATTTTAATTTAGTTTTTGTTTATCATACCTATTCCTTTCAAATTTGATATCAAAGAAAATTTATTCCCTTCTCCACCTCCCCTCTAAATTTGCTCTATATTCTAGGAGTCCCCCCCAAAAATGTGAGAACACCATTAGCCAGAGACTGGACTGGTCAGGGCCATTCTGACAGGTCTTCTCATCCCCTACAGCATTCTTGGAAGCTATGATTTGCTTATTACTGTTATGAAACACAAAAGCTAACACTCTCCAGTCAAATGCGTACTGTTTATCCCAGAATTCCTTTTTTAACTCCAGAGCCCTGATGGTTTCTTACTATTGAGCTAAGATGGATACTATAATAGGGAGGGAGACTTTAGAAATATTCTTGACTTTCCTTCCTTATACGCTAGAACAAACCTGTCTAAAAGGACATTTCAATATTGTTAGATAAGATTTTCATTTATGGTTTTATTTATGGTAGCCATAAGGTAGATGCGGCCAACACACATTTGAAATGCAGCTAGTAAGATTGAAGAATTAAATTTCTAAATTTATTTATTGAAATTTAAATAGTGACATGTGGTTAGTTAACAGCTTGAGTTAAATCTTCTGGACTCCACCTTGGACTCTTCTGACTAAAGTCCTTAAAAAAACTGCCTGTGTACTCATTCACTTATTAATTACTGTAAGAATTTTACTAATTGTGCATGCCCCCTTGGTACTATGATCTTTAGACCCAGCTTTTCGCAAAACAAACATGTTTCATGCCTTCATGGCAGAAAGAAATGCTTTTTTTGGTCCTAAATTATGTGTATTTGCCGGCAAACATCTACTTAGGAAGGAAAAGGAGGATTCTTGCTCATCCAACCATCATACTAACAGACACAAGAGGCAGAAACTGCTCCTACAGTCTTAGGGCAGTGACCTTGAAAGCTGGCAGATTCCACTTTTGAGTAAAAACTGGAAAAATGCTTGGTCTCGCCAGTTCTGTTCTTGTCAAAAGGAGGTTTGTCATCTCTTCCCCTTATAGAACACCACTGCCTGGAAACTATACCTGAGGATGTGAGAGAAAATGAGATTCATCTAGACACCTCATGGCTGGGCCAATTCCTTCGCCATACCTCACCCCAGTTTCTGCCAGAAAAATCCTCTGGGCTAACAGCTCAGAGGTACCCCATTTCCTGAGACTCACTCCAAATAACACAGGGACATTGATTTTTCTTTTGCATAAGATTCCTCTAACAAAATTTCTTTCTAAAAATTGCTCTCTGTGGTCCATGAGTTTCTCATTCTTCAAATTCTCCAGATGACAATCTGGAGGCACTAGTTCAGTGGAAGCTTTGTGTGACTGTTGGCTTCTGTTTCTCTATCTCCTGAGTCAAGGCCCACCTAGGGTGGGAGAGATTGTCTCCATTGAACTCTCCCCAATTCCTTAAGGCATGAGACTGTGTGCTCTCCAGCACGTTCAGTCCTTTGACAGTTTTAACCTTTCCCCGACATGTGTTTTGAATGCTTCCTGGAACTTTCTTTAATCTGAGGGGAAACCGGCTAGGCTTCTCTTCTCAAGAAGATAAGGACCAGTTGATTCTTTCAGAGTGCAAAATCAAATTCACCTGAGAAAACAGCGCCTGGTGATTCGGTATAAAGCTTCTTCTCTGCCTCTGGAAAAGGAAAGTTCTTCCCCTACTTGTTAAATTTCATTAAAAAACAAACAAAATTCACTATGTCTTCAACTCCATTTTTATTGAGCATCCAAGTCATTGGATTAGGTAGTTCAAGTAATCAAAAATCTACAAAATTTTGTTCCTGCCTTCCATAGAGCCCCAGATTGTAAAGAACTCAATTGAAACTATTCTGTGATTTTTTTTCCCCAGAAAACACAATCCCAGGACTAAAGAAAATGGTTCTACAGTTAAGTGGTTAAGAGCACTGGCTCCCCTTTCAGACAGCCCCAGGTTCAATTCTCAGCACCCACATGGCAGTTCACAACTGTTTGCAACTCTAGTTCCAGGGGGATCTGACACCCTCACATAGACATACATGCAGGCAAACAGCAATACACATGGAACAGAAAACATAATTCCATCAATCTTCATAAAGGCTGAAGAAAATAAAAGTGATCTAAACTTGAGGGCGGGGCCATATTATATTCACCTGGCCATTTAAAACAAATATAACAGAAGCACATTATACATATCCTTAACTATGCTTTCCCTGATGACAAAGAACAAGAAAATAGTATAGTCACTGGTGTCAAAAGAGTAAATTCTAGTTGGGAACCCATGCACGTCTATGCACACATGCAAATGTACTGAACAATATAAAACTGTCTCTAGAACTACAGCTCTTACCAGTAAGCGAAGCCCAGCTTTACAGTCTCTAGGGGCCTAGAGATACTAGACTCAGCTGGCTTAGTGGTATTGGTGTTCCTAGGCTCACAGACTGGGCCCCCGAAGCCCTAATAAGCTGGAACGCATCATCCATTCTCACTAGACTAGTTAAAGAGACAAGCAACTATGAAAGTCAGAGAACTGAGATTTCTTCAATGTGGCCATAGTGACATCTACCCCCATCTCAAGTCCATCTTTAGTCCCGACATGAGGCTTATGTGCTTAAATAGAAGGTTGAAGGAATGCAGAACTTCTGGTCAAGATGTGGCTTCGACCCACCACCATGGCTCCAGCCTCTTCTACAAGGTGATACGACAAGTTGTCAAAACTACATGGAAGATTCTCCTGGGAGACAGCTTCCTCTGCGGGCTGACACCAGCTTTCGGTCTCTTCCTTCTTCTAGCATGAGATTCCAGAGCACTTCGGTCATTTCTGTTATCTGGCAGCCAAAAGGAAGGGTCCAAATATCTCTTAGAATATGTTCATTTCTGCCAGGTGATTAGACTAGAAATACCTCTTAGAATAGGTTCATTTCTGCCAAGTGGTTACATTAGAGCTGTGAACTCTAGAACTCTCAGAAAGGGAGCAATGGCATTAGAACATATTGGTTCAAATCTTGCAATTGCCACCTAACGGTTTTGTGAGCACCGGGAATTACTGAGTTCCTTGAAGCTTCAGTTTCTTCACTTGTAAAATGGAGGCAGTTTTAAAACTAAAGACAGTATATGAGCAAGGATAAGCTAGGCCTGCCTGTAACTGTCATCCAGTAAATGCTAGATTCATAACCATTACCGGGGATATTTGTTGTTAAAAATAAAACAGAGAAACAAGCAAAGTCCTCGCACTGTAGCATCGGAAGGTACTTCTGCTCCACTATAGGGCAAGCCAGTAGTTTCCCACAGTTACAGTTTGGACTTTTCTACTTTTGCAGTGACATCTCTGAGTGTTTTCTTCTATCAGGATAAAAGCTGCTGAGGCTGGGGTATTTGTGAGCAAACAGTGGGAGGACATCACCAACTCCATTTCGCTGATAACCGTAGAGGGTGCCGAGAGATAAACTAAGAGAGTGCTGAGAGTCCAAGGGGTGCCACTATCTCCCAGAAGGAAGACCAAAGACAGGGCGAAGACGTGAAGTGAGAGTGTGGTGAGAGTTGAGGGCCCCACGAGTGCTTCCCAGAAGTGACGCTGAGACAAAGCAGAAGCTGCTGCGGTCCTGAGTTGTTCCCTCTATCTGTGTATATCCCTGGGAGGCAGCTATTAGGGAGGACGTTTATCTTCACCACGCTTCCCTTGTCATCAGACTTGCTCTTTGACTGAGAAATGAAGCGCTGTTGTTTGAACTCTTCACATCACGCACTGGATGTCACTGTTGTCCTACACCGACAGGGGTATGCAGCTTCCCTAGAGGACTTCAGCCATGGCCCGGTTCCTTAAAACAGATCACGACAGACCTTGTCAGGACCGCGCAACACTCCCAAACCAATCTGGCATCACTATTGTTATTTCCAGATTTTTTTTTGTTGTTGTTGTTATTTCCAGATTTCAAATCCAGCTTGTGTTAAGTACAGGAGACTAGGGCAAAGTCCAGGAGACCTCTTAGACGCAGAGTTAAGTAGTTTAATTTTATACTCAAATTACCAGCACTGTCTCCTTGTGAGTAAGCAATTCTGTGTTTGTTAGACATGTTAGAAAACAACCAACAAACCAACAACTGAATCAGAATAAATGACATCATCAACTGGCGAAGAATTCCAGACGTGTTTCTTTGGTTAATGAGCTCCAATACTAACTATCATTGCTGCTGTTCTACTCAATTCACAATCAAGAAACATTAGTAAGTCTGTTGTGGTTCTGAAGGTGATCGTCTCAACTCCCATAGAACACAGGCAAGCACAGCAGACCACACATTTTAGGCAAATACAGACACAATTGGAGCATTTACAGGACGTGGCATTGTAATAGAATGATCTTGTTATTTCCAAGGTCATAGTTAAGTCCCGCTGCGGTGGTGGCCCACCAGTGGCAGGAGGGGGAAAGCCATCCTGTTGTGCGAATTTCTGAAGGCTGACATTCCTCCTGGTGTTACAGTCGGAGTCAAATGAGTTTGCTGATGCACTCTGGTTTTTTTTTATGATTTCCTCACGATAATGTTGCGGTTCCTTCGGCAGGGGTGGGAAGCTGACAAGTGTAATTGCTGTAATCACAGGATGCCTAGGATGTAAATACTTGCAGGGCAATTAAAAACGGTTTGCCTCCTGACCTTAAAACAAACGACACATCTGAACTGCTGACAGAGATTGAAAAAAAAAAGCAGAGAAGCATTTTAAGTGGCAAAAATGAAATGATTTATCGAGCATTCATTTTGTGGTTAGATTGTGAATACGGAGGGAAAGAGCAAAATATTGTGGATCAGGAGAACTAGGTCGTCAGATAACTAAAAGTAGCTCTCCGAATGGTACCCTGGGGTTATAATGCCCACACTGCGTGGAGGTGTCCGTCATCCACTCAAGCTGATAAATTGTTTGGGGCTGTGCTTCATTGCCAAGCTGCAACTGAAATGAGTTAAGTGCTTGGAGGACAGTGGTCATGCTAGTTCCCCTGTGGTGGTAAACTTCTATTTTTCGGATATCCGATTTGTGTGTATAGACTTCCTGTCCCTCACTCTGTTTTCCAAGTGACAGCCTGCTTTGTTTAGACTCACATGGTAACAAAGTTTGAAAAAAAAATCGCTTTAAAAATTAAAGTTTTAAGTTTAGTGTCTTACAAGTTTTGGCTAATTTTAGTGTTTTAAAAATACAACTTTAGTTATTTTCCTTATTCAAAACCCCTCAATGACTATCCAGTAGCTTTTGAACAAAGTGCTACAAGTCCATGGCCTGACATCGTCCAGGCTTCTCTCTCTCACTCCTGTGAGGAAAAGAGGCAACTATTCTGTTTAAAAAGTCATAATCAATGAATAGAAATTGCCAAGAGGCACCTTTTTAAAATCAATATAATATCAAACACCTAGGTTCTGGAAGTAGCTTTCAGAAAACTAACTTCATACATCCCTCTGTGTGATGTCTGAAAACAATGTCCATGACTTTGTTCAATAGCCTGCTTATGCCTAAAGCAGGAGGCATGAAATGCCTAAAGATACCTGCGATTATATTTGCCAGTGGCCCCATTGGAAGAGGCATCTTAAATGAGACAAAAGGACCAATGAGACTGTTATTCTCTCCGTCTTTTACATGGGACGTAAAGTTGATGTTGCCCAAGTTAAAGGTGTTTTAGCTGTGCCTGCACAGCTGTATCTCAGTGTCAGCCATATTATCTCATTTAATATTTTCAACAATTTCATGAGGGGATCTCCATACATACGGAAAAATAAAATGCATACACACATGTATGAAATCTGTGTGTATGATCTCTCTCTGTCACTGTCTTTTTCTGATTGCATGGGATGGGTGTGCATATGCTACGGTCTGCTTCTGGCTATCAGCGGGTAATCTCTGCTGTGGGTCGGTCTTTGCCTTCCCCCTTGTTAGAGACTGCAGCTCCTTGTTTGTCTCTGTGTGTGCCAGGCTAGCTGGTCTGCAAGAGTCTGGGGATTCTTTGGCCTCTACTTCACACGTTTTCACAGGAGTACTAGGAGTGTAGTTGTGGGGGGTGAACGTAGGCTCTCACACTTTCAGGGCAAGGGCTTTACTCATTGGGTAGTGGTGTAGGAGGTCCTTCAGTATTTGTGTTGCTTTCATTGGTTAATCAATAANACATGCTGAATCTTTCCTGGTAAGCCACGACCTCGTGGTGACATACAGATTATTGGAAATGGGTTGAATCAAGATGTGAGAGTTAGACAATAAGAGGCTAGAGCTTATGGGCCAAGCAGTAATTTAATTAATACAATTTCTGTGTGGTTATTTTGGGGGTTAAGCTAGCTGGGCTAGCCGGGTGGCGGGACGCAGCCTACTCCTCCATACAACAGAGTAGTCTCCCTGTTCCTATTCTTCATATTCTGAGAAAAGGAAATTGAACGATGGTATTTAAAGAGATATTTCCGTGACATTTCTAATATGGTGAACATTAGGTTCTTAAATTCTCTTAATTTGTGTAGTCTGTTTCCATATTCTATGAAAATTTTATGTTTATTTCTTAAAATTAACTAAAACAAATTCTATAAGGAATGTGGTTTTCTTATGCATTTTATAAATAGTCCACTGGCTATTTATTTACTTACTGCCTTTCTCCACTGTTAGGAATTGGTCTGATTGTTGTCAGCACAGATGTGAAGCCTTGTCCTTTAACGAGACTCTCCTTTAGCGAAAGTGGCCATGGAGAGCTCAGTAAATAAAACACTGAACTATTAAAAAAGAGGTAGATATTTCACAATAGTTTGTCTTTGATTTCTAGAGAAAAGGTCAGAGATATTATAGTAGGTTTATGTAATTTCTGATCAAAAATTAGCAAGTGGAGTAATTGCCCTAAACAGCATAATGTAATTATAAGTACTTACATAAAAGCCATTACAAAAACACTACTTATTTTTATTATTTCTATGGAAAAGCAAAGAAGTAGGCAGTAAACATGTAACAGAAGAAAAATCCTCTTGCCTAGAGTTCTAATATAGAATAACTCACAAAAAGCCCACGTCTATTCAAGATTGAGCAGATATGTTTTCTAGCTGAGGGTTTCTATTGTTTCCACATGTACATATTCCTTAGAACAATTTCAAATTTAATTTGTTGTGTAACATTCCAGTCTTACAGAGTGTTCCAATTCCACTAACTTTTGTCTTTTTCTGCATGATAATCTTTATAAGCATTTCCTAAGCTGGTCCTTGCTGATACATTTTTCTTTCTATTTGGTTTGGTTTTTTTAATTCATGCTCTAGAATCCCTCTTCTCTGGAAATCTTATCTAGAGGGATGTCGGGATTCAGGCTTTTAGACAGACGGTCATAAAGAAACCACTCTTCAGACCAACACTCATAGACTCAAGGGAATTCTGTGTTTTGATGTTAATATGGATTCTATATACACAAATGTTTGTCATGGAGATTATACTAAAGGAGTGTGATAATGGAGGCAATATGCAAAAGGAAATATTTATCGCAACTTTTAATTGTGAAGCTTCTCTCTAGAACCAAACATTTAAAGAGTATTAGCTCCAAGTTGCCTCCAAGATTCTTAGTTTGATGAAAGTCTTTCAAGTGATCGTGAGCTAGCACTGTTCTAGGCAAGCATTCTACTTCTGACTACAGGATTTGTGTCCTAGTCTGAAGTAATTAGCCCCCATAAATTCATAGGGAGTGGCACTATTGAGAGGTGCGGCCTTGTCGAAGTAGGTGTGGCCTCATTGAAGGAAGTGTGTCACTGTGGGGGAGGCTGTGAGGTCTCTTGCTTAAGCTTCACTCTGTCACAGTCTACTTCCTGTTGACTTCTGATCAAGATGTAGACACATCTGCCTGAATGCCACCATGCTCCCCACCATGTTGATAATGGACTGAACCTCTGAAACTGTAAGTCGCCACCTCAACTAAATGTTTTCCTTATAAGAGTTGCTGTGGTCCTGATGTCTCTTCACAGTGATAGGAATCTTAAGACACCCTACTTTATCGCTGATCTGTATAAGTGTACTGTGAGCTATGCAATTTAAATTTTGTAATAATTAGTTGTCTTTTGAAAATTGATTTTCTTGTTTTGTGCAAGAACCTAAGTCATTTTTATAGCTTGTTAAGTCCAAGCTCAGATGCTACTGAAAATAAATATTTATTAGACATGTGATTCTGATTTCACATGATTAAATTTGTTAATTTTTGAGACAAAACATCAAATTTAGTATGTACATGTTGATTATTTTCTATTTGATCATATAAAGGATTTTTATATTATAAACACTTTTCTTTGTATAGACCAGCCAAACAATATGTAATTACATTTAATCATTGCTATCATTTGTTTTGTTTATATGTTTGAGACATGGTCTCACGTATTCCATTCTGACCTTTAATTTTCTAAGCAGCTATGATGACTTTGAGATTACGATCTGCCTGCTTCCACTTCCTGAGTGCTGCGGCTATGAGTGTATCACTGTTTTCAGCTTATGTGTGCTGGGCAAACATTTTACCAATTCATATCAAGCTCCTTAATTTTTTTCTTCACTGAGCATCTCTGTTTTCAACTGATTCATTGTCAGATACATGATTTTGTTTTAAAATTGAAAATTGCAAACCAAATATAGCCCAAGGTTTCTAGGTCCAGCCCACAAGAGGACTCCAGTAACATCACTGCACCAACCAGGAGTCTGCTGAGCTGAGCACTATTATGATATCCTTGTGATGAAGAAGCATGATCCTGCCCAGTGCCATGACAGGCTGAGCAGGACAAGGAGACCCACCCGCAGGCCTGGGGCCCTCTGTCCCAGGCTCTGAGGAGAAAACACGCCAGCACTCGGCACTTTGTGGGGCTGGGCAGATGGGCACTATTATGCTGAGCAAATGTATGTTGTGGTATGGGAGAAAGAGAGATGGAATGGTTCATTTCCTATGGACAGAGGCACATCTGAAGAGAAAGAGGTGAGGAGTGGGCTGATGTTGGTGGCTTTATTGCCACCCAGGGCCATGGTGTTGCCTGGGCCTGGCTGCTGGGGCCCATGTGGCTCTGATGCAGCCACAGTCTCTGTAGATGTCTACAGCTCCTGATACCACCAAAGACTGAAAGGATAGGGCTATACAGAGTTGGCTCCACCCCTCACTGTCTGCAGCACTAGGAAGAACTAGTTTTTCCCCTCACAGCCTGAAGCACTCAATAGAACTGACCCTGTTGGCAGGGGCATGGGAGAGCTGGCTCTGAGGGCATGGGAATGGAGAGCAGGATGTGCCCCTCTCATATGCCATGCGGTGGCATGGTGAGGGAAAGATGCCCTCCTCCTCTTGCTCCTCGACACCTGTATTAGATGGGGGACCTGACCCAGCCCCTCACCAGCTGTGGTGCTCAGTAAAACAGGCCCTGGGCCTCCTCTGAGCAGCACAGTGGAGTTGACCTTGTAGAAAGGAGTGTGAGTAAGCCCATTCTGAGGGTGCAAGAGGGGCATAGCTGGTACTGCCTCTCTCGTCTGTAGTGTGACGATGGTGAGAGCAAGGAAAAGATGCCTTCCCCCCTTGCCCCTACTGCCTCCAGCTGGTGAGAGAGCTGACCCTCCCCTTTACCAGTTGCAACTCTTGAAAAAATGGGCCCAGCCCCTCATCTGCCATATGATGATGTGAGTGGGGGAGAGATGCCCCCCTTACCATCTGTGATGGGGTGGGGAAGCTGGCCCTGAGGTCATAAGAGCGGTAGAACTGTCCGTGCTCCTCACTAGTGCTGCGGTTGAGAGCATGGTCTCCTCATCTTGCCTGGGAAACACAGTAGAGCTGGCCCTGGTGTTCCCAGTGTGGAAGTGACGACCCCGAGGACATGGAAGCAGGAGAACTGGCCCCACCACTTGTTCATTGCTGCAAAGGGTGAAGGCTGGTGGGTTAACCAACCCTGCAACTAGGCTGGCCCAGAAGCAGGGTTATGAGTTTGGCCCACCCCAACATCTACCCAATCTGTGATCTGCTGGAGCACACCAAGGGGCCAATCCTGCATATCTGTAGCTGCAGGATCTCCATTACACAAGGGGCAACAACAGCTTACCTGAGAAGAATCTCGTGAGGGCCCAGAATAGGTAATGTAACCAGAGGCCTCAAACCAGACCAATGACTCTTTGCAATGAACACTTGCAAGTAAAGATAAATGGTGGAAAATTTAAAATTGCCAATGTTTGTTTTAACTGTAATTGAATAATATTATTCAAATAATATTCAATTAAAGTACCAATTATACCTTAGGTAAGCATTACTATAACCTGTGGTGTCTATGTAAAATTTTAATGTAGGAAAAAACCTCCCAAATGAATGAATGCACTGACAATTACCTAAGAAGACTGATGATTGTTTTGTGTGAACCGATAACATGCGCCCACCAATCACATGCTGCCGTGAAATGTGATACCGCTGAAGCAATAAAACATAACAGAAAAAATTTCACACTGCACCAAATTTTAAACTTTAAAGCAATTAAAATTGAATCAAATAAATTTATTTCCTTGGTCTTCCAGTTTCCCAGAAGCATCAAGTGCTTAACAGTATTCATGGCCAATTACTCTAATACTAAGCTGGTGAGCTAAGATGAAGTTAAAAATGGATATTGTTATATTTAAGTATGTCCAGTAGGGAGCATAATTCTTCTTTCTTCACTTTCTACAGTCCACCTCCCGACACACAGAATTGGTATTTTGATGATAACATCATCCAGAGCCAATTAGACCCAAAATGCTAGTCTCCTGGTCTTTCAGCATTAAAAGTTCCCATCCTTGGATGTAGTTCACTTTCTTGGAGCTCATCCTTACCTCTTCCCAGCTTCCCTAGAGAAAAGCGAGTCAGGACCTGGCCTCTGAATGTAACACAAGTATCTTGAACTTAGCTCATGTAGGTGAAGGGGAATTTAAATTTTTAAACAAACTCACGTTCATCTTGCAAACAACTGTTGGCAACAATAGGGGATTTAAAGCTTTATGCAATTCTTGAGCTCCAGTAACTGGGGAAGGCCCACTGAACTCCAGACTGAGGATAATTAACAGCTGGGTTCCCACAAAGAAGGGCAGGGGTGCAGCTTTCCTTTGTGCTTTTCTGTGTGTCTCCTTGTTTAGGAAGTTCATGGGGTCAGAAGTTAGGAAAAAACATACTCAGAAATCCTATCTAAATATCTTCTCCCTACGGTCTGATGTCACAATTATTCCTGAAAAATGCATCCTTTCAAGTTAACTTGGAGTTGCATTGTTGTGGATGGTCTCTCTAGAAAAAGGATTGTCATGTAAGTAAACACATCCATAATCCCAGGGTTACATGGTAGAAGTAGTATATCCTTATGAAAAAGATACTATTAACCACAGTGACAGATTGTGAAGCTATTTAAACAGCCTAAGCTGAGATGATGCATAGCATTTTACCCTTTTCTTTCTCAGTTGTTATAAGGGTACTCTTAAGAGTTTTGCCCAACTTAAAAGCATCCCATACACTTGAACAGAGGTGGTACAGTTCCCCTACTCTGTATTTACTTGTTTAACCATCTGAGTTGGACAACAGAGCTGTCTTGAGCTATCATTGTCACCTAATGCTTTATTAAGAAATTGTGGGAATCAAAAGAGAGTCCCCTATTCCAGGACTTCTAAAATTTAAACACAAAAGCTTAAATTAATTTTTTTAGATGTAATTAATTTTATTCTTGTATTTTGTCAACATGTATGGTACACCATGTTCATGCCTGGTGCCAGAGGAGATCAGAAGAAGCTTGGGATGCACTGGAACTGGAGTTAAGGATGGTTGTGAAGCACCACATGAGCGCCAGGAACTGACCCTGGATTCTCTGGGACCGCAACAATTGTTCTTAACTTGCTGAGCCATCTCTCCTGCCCCAAACTTTAGACTCTTCTGCTTTAACCCCCAAAATTGTTTCACTATTATTCCTAGTTGTTGATTTATTTAACTTTCTTAACTAACCTTGGCTTAAATGTGTTACATCACATGAATCTAGAAATTAATCCATTTCTTTCTGGTTTTCCAAATTATTATATGTTTTAAAGTACATCCTAATGATCTTTTGAATTTCATTAATATTTCCTGTAATATAGTCTCTATTTTCAACTCTAATTTTGCTGGAGTTTCTCTTTCTTTTGGTTAGTTTGGCTAAGGATTTGTCAGTCTTATTTTATCTTTTCAAAAGACCACCTCCTTGTTTTATTGATTCTTTGCACTGTTATTAATGCTTCCTGTCTTTGCTACTCTTCCATCTCTGTACAGAGACACCATGACGTAGAACTCATAAAAGAAAGCCCTTGATGGAAGCTTGCTTACAGTTCTAGAGGAATAGTCCATGCTCATCATGTCGGGAAGCAGACAGGGATGGAGCTAAAGCATCAGCTGAGAGTTTTACATCCCGATCTGCAGGCAAAAGAGAGCGAGTGAGCGAGCAAGAGAGAGAGAAAGAGAGAGAGATGGACAAAGACAAAGAGAGAGAGAAAAGAAAGACAGAGAGACTGGCCCTGATGTGGGCTTTTGAAACTTCAAAGCCTACTCCCAGTGACACACCTCCTTCAACAAGACCCGCATCTATTCGAACAAAGCCACACCACCTAATCCTAATTATTCTCAAACAGTTTGACCCTTTGGTGACTAAGCATTCAAATACATAAGCCTATGGGGGCCAGTCTCATTCAAACCACGTTGCCATTTCATTAATTTATGCCCTGATCTTTAATTTTTATATTTATTTATCTTACTTAGGCATATGAATATTTTATCTGTATGTATAGATGTGTGCTACATGCATGCATGTATGGTACTTATGGAGTTATGGTTATGAGCTATTGTGTGGGTGCTGGAAACTAAACCCGGGTCCTCTGCAAGAATAGGAAGTGGTCTTAACAGCTGAGCTATTTCTCCAGTCTTATTATTCTTCCTTATTATTATTCAGCCTTATTATCTTCCCTGATCTTAATTATTTCTTCTCAAATGCTTATTTCAGTTTGATTTGTTCTTTCCTTTCTAGGGCCCTAAAGTATATCATTAAGTTATTCATTTTAGACGTCTATGATTTTTTCTTATTTATTTATTTTTTATGTCTATGATTTTTTTAAAATTTCTTTTTGATTCAGTTGTATGTGCATATGTGTAGGCTTGTATGTATCTATGTGCACCATATATGCAGGAGATCAGAAGGAGTCAGATCCCCTGGAACTGGAGTCATAGATGGTTGGGAGTCACTGTATGTGAATGTGCGAACCGAATGTAGCTCCTCTTTAAGAGCAGTAAGCACGTTTAACTGCAGAGCCACTGGTCTAGGCCCCCGTGGACACTTACAGCCATAAACGCCCCTCATAGAACCACCTTCATGGTGCTCTGTAGGTTTTGGTGTGCTGTGTTTTCATTTCCATTTAATTCTGGGATTTAGAAAAAGTTCCATCTTGGTTTCATTGATGACTCAATCAACATTGAATAAAACATTTTTTAAACTCCATGAATTTGAAAGTGTTCTACAGTTTCTTCTACTGGTGCTGCTGTCTAGTTTTATTCTATTATGGTCAGATGTTATAAAATATAAAGCATTTGTTTTTTCTTTTCTTATATATTTCTTTACTTATATGCTTTGAATCTTATTTCATAATCTATTTTAAATAAAGTTCCAAAGGTTTTTGAAAAGAACATGTATCTACAGGGTTTGGATAATTTGCTCTATAGATATCTGTTACGCCCATTTAATCTGTGATGCTCTTAAACACAAATCTTCGGGAAATTCGTTGTTGCTGTTTTGTGGGTATCTATGTGAATACCTGAGTGGTTACCTATGAGAAGGAGGTCTTAAAGATATTCATTATTACTGTGTCATGTTTAATCTGTGTCTTTATGTCAGCAATGTTTATTTTATAAAATTGCGTTCAGCGTTGTAGGGTTTAGAATTGTAATATCTTCTTGATGAACTGTTTCCTCAGATAGTATGAAGTGGTCTTTATCTATTTTGTTTAATATTTGTTTGATGTCCATCTTGTCAAATATTAGAAGAGTTGATTTCTAGTTTCACTGGCTTAGAATACCCTCTGCCAGTCCTTGGCTCCAAGGCTGTACTTGTCTTGAGATGAGGTACATTTCTTGTGGATGGCAAATAGATCCTGGCTTTTGAATGTAACTTGCTAATCTTCCTTTTAATTGGGGTGTTTATATTGTTAATATTCAAAGTTATTTTATTCAGTGTTTTAAGTCAAAGTCTCCCTATGTAGCCTTGCCTGTCCTGGAACTTGATAGGTATACCATGCTGGCTTTAAACTCATTGAGATCCTTTTACCTCTTCCTCCCGAGTGTTGGGATTAAAGACATGTGCCACCACACGTGGGTCAAAGTTACTTTGATGAGTGTTTTAGTTCTTGAAATTTTGTAGCGTTTGAGGATTTCCCATTTTTCATTTGCTTAACTACTGTTCTAACGTGGCTTGCTCTTTTCCATAGATTCCTGGATGTGTTTATTTTTCTCTTCGTTAGAAAAGATTCCTTCAGGTATGTTCTGTGGTGCTGGCTTGGTCATGATTTTCTTTATTTTGTTTTACTGTGGGAAGGTTTTTGTTTCTTCTTCAATGATGACAGTTTTACTTGATACTGCAGTCAGGGTTGGCAGCTGCTGCCTTTGAGAGATTAGAATCCACTGCTCCATTTTCCCTGGCTGCTAGCTTCTGCTGTGAAATCACTCTAATTAGGATGGTTTGCCTTTATGAGTGAGTTGATGCTTCTGACTTGCAGCTTTCAAGTTTTTTTGTTCTCTATGTATAGAGTTTTAACTAAAATATGATATGGGAGATCCTTCTTGGTCTTGTCAGTTGATGTTTTGAATACATCTGGAATCTGGATAGTTATAACTTTCTTTAGATTTTGAAATTTTTGGCTATTTCTTTATTGAATATACTACTTACATCTTTATTCTGGCGTTCTCTTCTACCCCATAGTTCGTAAATTTTGTCTTCTAATGGTTTACATAGAAGTGCTTTGTTATGTTCATATTGTCTTATTATTTTTGTCTTTGTTAATATCTGGATGTCCTAATTTATCAGTCCCGATTCAATCCCTGATATTCTGTATTCTACTTGATCCAGTCTATCAGTGATTTTTTCTATTAATGTTTTATTTTCTTAGCTTATTGAGCTTTTCATTTCTAAAATTTCAGTTAGACATTTTTGCTCATTTGGTGGTTTAAATGTGAATTGTTCCCCATAGGCTCCTGTATTTGAACACTTGGTCCCCAAGTGGTGATTCTGGTTGAGTAGGTTGTGAAGCCATTAGCAGGTGGAACCTTGTTGGAAGAAGTATTGCATTGGGGGTGGGCTATACGGTTTTATACATCACTCCTCTTCCCACTCTCTCTGCTTCTAATGTGTGTATGAAATGTGATCAGCCAGCTTCCTATTCTTGTCACCTGCCTATTGCCACTCCCTCTCCACCACTATGGACTCTGTCCCTCTAGAACTGTAAGCTAATTTATAATAACGATCTCTTGGGAGAATATGAACTCAGGTCTTTCTGTCTTGAACTTAGACCAACAGTTTCTTTGAATATGTATTTCCTCCTTGCTATGAGCAGAGAGTGCATTGTATTCAAAGAAGAATAGAAATATATAAAAACTAAAGGATTGCCATTTGAGGTATTATCCTCTCCACATATATATTTACAAATAAAAATAATGTGTGATTCACTTTTGACCTATAATCTTTCACATAAATGTAATAATACTGAAGAGTATTCTTTTATTTAGCTATTGACTTGAAGCAAATTTTTGATATTTTCTGAGTAACTACATAAAAGAACTAAGGAGCTCATGAACTAAGAAAATGGTTCACAAGAATCTGCTATTCATTATATTGTAGTTCTAACGTCAAATCCGTGAGTGGGTTTCCAACTTTGTCATATATCAGCTTTAGGACTATTAACTTTACAATGTAATCTACTTATGAGTTAGTGAGATACATATCATCAATGGGTTATTTCAGGACAAAAAGTTACTAATGTGTTTTATTGCCTCAATGCATTATACATTTAAAATACTTCCCATCATTTCTCAGCCTTTTGGCTAGGATCCGATGCAATACCTGTTCTTGTCAGTGCAGTTTAAAACCCTTCCCACATTGTTTTCCAAATCAACCAATATAAAATGGTAAATGACTCATATTTACACTTTTATAAATAAATTCAAAATATAATCTGTTTCACACAAAATCTTACAAACATTAAAAAATAAGGTATGTGGTGGTAAATTCTTTCATGTAGAAGATGTGCAAATACAAGTG
The DNA here is from genome assembly GCA_001685095.1 of Ellobius talpinus. Taxonomy (NCBI): domain Eukaryota; kingdom Metazoa; phylum Chordata; class Mammalia; order Rodentia; family Cricetidae; genus Ellobius; species Ellobius talpinus. Next base: position 30,829 of record LOJH01005028.1, read on the forward strand.
AAATCAAATGTAAAAAATAGATTGTGGTTTAGACATAATTGTATATTTGACTTCCGTTTTCTAAAATCTTCATTATGTGTAGAGCAAAAAGCTAAATAAAACTTTCATGAATAAATAGTAAAATGGGAATATTTTTTGAGTTTTAATTACCTTAATAGGTCTCATTTATATTATTCTGCGTCTTTTGGCTAGCTCACAGACCTTTTCTTGTAGCACATGAGACTCCTTACATGGAGTTCACAATATGTAACCATGTAACTAGTTTTAGTAGTCTCCCAAACTTTTGGAATTTTTCTTTTAAATAGTGTTTGTGAATGGCATGTAGCTGCCTATTACAAATGTGATTTCTGGATAAGCTAAAAGAGCATAAACTCTGAATCAACTGTATGAGTAATAATAAAAAGGAAATAAGGATCCTATCACCCCTTAAATGGTACTGAGCATGTAAAGATCGAATTGAGGAAGGAGGTCTTTAACACAGCATGGAGTCTCTTGGGCAGATTCTTATATATATATATATATATATATATAAATAATTTTTATTTTTTTTAAAAAAGAAACTATCTTTTTTCATTTGACATACTAATCCCAGTTCCCACTCTCTCCTCTCCTCCCATTCCCTCCATTTATCTCCCACCGCAGCCCCCATCCAATCCTCAGAGAGGGTGAGGCACATTGCTTTGGGGAAGGTTCAACGCCCTCCCTACCATATCTAGGCTGAGAAAGGTATCCATCCAAAGAGAACAGGTTCCCAAAAAACCAGTACAAGCATTAGGGATAAATCCTGGTGCCACTGCCAGTGGCCTGGCAGTCTGACCCAGCCATACAGCTGTCACCTACAATCAGAGGGTCTAGTTTGGTCCTATGCTGGTTCCTTCCCTGTCCAGCTGGAGTTGNCTCCCTACCATATCTAGGCTGAGAAAGGTATCCATCCAAAGAGAACAGGTTCCCAAAAAACCAGTACAAGCATTAGGGATAAATCCTGGTGCCACTGCCAGTGGCCTGGCAGTCTGACCCAGCCATACAGCTGTCACCTACAATCAGAGGGTCTAGTTTGGTCCTATGCTGGTTCCTTCCCTGTCCAGCTGGAGTTGGTGAGCTCCATTATCTCAGGTACACTGTTTCAGTGGGTGTCCCCATCCTGGTCTTGACCTTTTGCTTATAATCTCCTTCCTCCCATTCTTCATGATTGGCAGATTCTAATTGGTCTTAATAATAAAAACCTGACAATGGCAGTGTGTTGAGTGCATTCTAATTGGTCTTAAGAAAAATTCAGAGTCAGATATTAGGAGTGAAAGCTAGAAGATCTGAGAAGCAGAGCAGCCAGCCACTAGTTCTTACCTCTACAAAATGAAATCCTCCGACCCCAGGGGGTGTCAGACTGAATCCTGAGCTCCTGCCTCCTCCTGCCTTATAGTCCTCTTTGCCCAGCCATATTACTTTCTGTCTCCACCTCCCTAGTGCTGGGATTAAAGGTGCATGACTCCCAAATACTGGGATTAAAGGTGTGAGCCGCCACTGCCTGGCTCTGTTTCTCTTTTAGATTGGGTCAATCTTGTGTAGCCCAGGGTGGCCTTTAACTCACAGAGATCCATCTGCCTCTATTTGCCTCTGCCTCCTGAGTGCTGGGATTAAAGGTGTGTGCCACCACTGCCTGGCCTCTGTGGCTAACTAGTGGCTTAGCTCTACACTCTGATCCTTGGGCAAGTTTTATTTGTTAGAGAACAAACAAAATATCACCACAGCAGTAAGTTGTGTTCTTTTGCTTATTAAAATATCAGTGCTCTAGAGACTACTGGTTAGGAGGACTTGCTTTCAGAGGACCCAAGTTCAGATTCCAGCACCCACATCAGCTACAGGAGGATCTAACTCTATCTACAGGAGGGTCTAACTCCAGCTACAGGAGGGTCTAACTCCAGCTACAGGAGGGTCTAACGCCAGCTACAGTAGGGTCTGTTGCCTCTGAACTCTGCGGATACCTATACTCACATGTAGGTTAAAATAACAGAAAAGCACCAATGCTTTACTATCCATTAGAGTTGCAAAAATTAATCTGATACTGTATATTAAACTTAACGGAAACTCAACAGGTCACATTGCATGAACTTCTTTAATCATCTTCCTAGAAAATGTCCTTTTAGAAAGTCTTAATTGAACATCTTACAAAACAGCCCACTCAGTACTAAATATCCCTTCTCTCCAGGTGTCGGGGAGAACTGAGTGAGCTGGAAAGAGGAGAGAAGAGGTAACAACAAATGAAAGCAAAAACTGCTGTTTTGTTCTGTTTTAATATTATTAAGCACAAAAGAAAGCCCACAAGAATACAACAAGAAAATCCCTTTGGGGCTGGCTCACAAATTGAATATCTACTGATATATGGCGTCACTCACTTTCTCATTTTTCTTTCTTATTCTTAGCACAGCACCATGCCAGCATTTCTTAATATAGTCATAGAGTGAAAAATTTTCATGGTCTCATTTTCGCATTTACTATCTATCATTCACAGGTAAGTGGTTTTAAAAATAATGTATGCTGTGCTTTTGTGGATTTTATGCCTCACTCAGGGGCTTATTGGCTTATCCCATGCATTTTTCTGTGGTTAACCACTTAACTCCGAAGCTGTCTTTTACCTTATGATTCATGCCTCCCTACTCACTATATCAGGCCTTGGAGCAATTGTTCTGGTGTTGTCAAACATGTAATTATCTTCTTGTAATTTCTGTTTTTGTCTCTCATCCTGAACACCCTGGTTTCTTGCCAAATCTGAAAGGAAGAGTTCAGGACTAGTGTAAAAAGTTATATTTGCAGTATAGGGCAAAAGTAGACATACCCGGAATCCAAGTATTAGCTTGTTTGGCTGTTCCCATAAGCCTCGGGTCTCATGCGGAGGTGAGGGGAGAGAGAATTTTAGTATTTTCTTTGTGATCACCACTCAACTTTTTCCATAATGAAAGATCATCAGAAGTCTTCCTATCCAAGTAGATTTATTAATTCAGTATTGTCAGTTACTATTTATTTATTAATGTGCACACACACAATTTTATTCTGAGTACAATGAAATATAAAAAAAGCAACAAAGGATGAGGATCTTGGCAAAAATATTATAAAAAGAGCATTGGCATGTGCCTGGGCAGAGGTGTCTGGTATCTAGTCTCAAAGAAAAGGTGTGCTTCATATGTGTTCTGGGAGAATTATGTTTGTTCAATACTTACACAGTGTCTTTAGCATGAAGAGCTCACTTTGACATAGCTGGCTGCTGCTATGCTATTTCATTCCATCTGTTGGCAAATGCTGAGCTGCATAGACTGCTTGGCAAAGGCAGAGGCACCCAGAAATGCTTTATGAGAGAAGTGATGGCTAAAGAAATATTTTGTGGTTTAGGGTTAGACTTTAACTGAAGAAATCAAGAGATTGGATGAATGAGAATACCATGTGGAAAATGATTTATCTTGAGAAACTATTGACAAAGATGGAAGGTTGGTGGTGGATCGTGGTCTCGGGGTTGTAGAAAATGAAACTGAAAAATGGTGAGTATTTGCTAGATTTTGTGTATTGACTAATGTAGATTTAAACCTTTGAATAAAGAATCAGCAACTCTAATAAATGCAGATCAATGTTTTTCCTTTCTAAAAACTTTTGATCTTAAAATTTATTGCAATTAGTCTGATATTTATGTTTGAACTAATTCCAGTAATTAGCCTGCTAGGATATAAGCTACTTCAAGAGAAAGCAGGCTTAGAACACTGGTCTTAAAAATAAATGAACTTGCATCAAAATCCCAGCAAAATTCCTCACACACCTCGAAAGAACAGTACTCAACTTCATATGGAAAAACAAAAAACCCAGAATAGCCCCCAAAAAATCCTGTACAATAAAGGAACTTCTGGAGGCATCACAATCCCTGACTTCAAACTCTACTACACAGCTACAGTACTGAAAACAGCCTAGTATTGGATAAATACAAATAGAAAGACCAATGGAACTGAATCGAAGATCCAGATATTAATCTATATACCTACGAACACCTGAGTTTTGACAAAGAGGCAAAAAATATAAAATGGATAAAAGCATATTTAACAAGCAGTGCTGGCATAACTTGATATTAACATGTAAAAGAATGAAAATAGACCCATATCTATCACCATGCACAAA